>MU666539.1:46178-139565 GCA_026770625.1 Nicotiana glauca
GGAACCCCAAGCATAGAATCATCGGATACGATTACAAACCCACACTTTTCAGGAATACAATTCTCAAGATCATCGCCCATTTACAAGTGCTATCCGCGCACGACATTCCCATCCACCACAAGGACAATCAACTATCACCGAGAATGCCATGCCATGGTCCGAGGACCCCGCTTTATATTCTGCACATCATTATTCAAAGGCATCATGGTTCGGAGGCACCATTGTCATGGCCCGAGGACATCATTTCATAGCCTGCAAATCCTTCATTATGCGCTTTATGGCCCAGGACGTCATGGTCTGAGGACGTCATCTTAACCGTCCAAAGACAACATTCATGGTCCAATGGGAACTTGCATCACGTCTAAATTTATACACAATATATGTTTGCATTACTCACTTGCAGGTACATCAGCTGGCAATGGCCATTACAACAGGAGTGATCTCGCCCCAGTTATCGCAACCCATCAGTCCCTGACCGCCCTTCCCAACCTAAATATTGCGCCCGTCTCTTGAAAACCTCCATTGGCATACTCCGTCCATGTATCCTGAACTACATATGACCTGATTCCAGTAAAACCAGGGATATGTAGGAAGCTCAGAAACCAGATCTCGGTCAAAGCCTTTTGCAAGTCATTTCTCTCGATCAAAATTGGTCATCATATCTTTACCTGACAACTCTTTCATCCTTCCCGGGTAAAGAGGGGCAGTTGTTGATACCCAATTTTCCTGACTTATTTTTATACTCAAAATACTCTCAAAATAGCATGTACATGCATATATAAGTATACCCAAGGATTTTGACTTTTTTTTAAAAAAAATTTTAAAGCTTTTTAAAATCATTTTATTATTTGTTTTAGTAGTACAAAATCATATAATTATTTCCAAAACTATAATTTTGGTGATTAACTTATATCCATCCTCATATTTACACCAAAATATAATAAAGGTAATTTTTTTCATATTTTTTAAAAATTTACTTGATATTTTTAACTAAAATTGCATAAAATTGCAATTATAGCCTATATTACGATTAATGATATTTCATAATTATAAAATTATTCCCAGTATTTTTAGATTAGTGCTTATACATTATTAATTAGTTCAATTCTTTTAATTTGTTTTAAATTATTTTTTAACTATTGTTATATAAATTAAAGGGGAGAAATCGGTTATTTAACACATAGCCATTTCAATTGCAATTATAGCCTCAATTTAAAAATCACACCCCTAATCAAACGACCCAATTTTATTATAACCCAACCCATTCCCTTTCAATTGCAATTATAGCCTCTTCCCTTTCCTTTTTAATTCAAATGACCCCTTTACCCTACCTCATTTCTCCTCACCCGCCCCCTCTGAAACCCTCAACTCTCTCAAACTCTCTCGAGGGTTCTCAAACCCTAGCCGCTTCTTGCCGTCTCAGACTAGAGATCCTCCTGAATCTTTGGCCACCAAAACTATGGGGACCTTACACCCACCCCTGGTGCTCTTATACACCGGTCCTTGGAAGATTCAAGGCCTGACCTTGAAGATCTCTACCCAGATTTTCTTCGATTCAGGGTTCCATGGTCGTCTTCGGCTTTACTCCGGTGTATCATGGTCGTTCAAGCATGAGTCTAACTCTTCCGGCTTAGATCCACGAGTTTTTCAGGCTTTCTCACTTCTAGGTTTCTTCTAAAATCCTAACCTTTCTAGGTTCTTCTGATTTCTCAAGATTTGTCATAGATCTGTGTTTATCTTAAGGTCTTAAACGTTTTCTCAAAAGGTTCTTTCAAAACTTTCTTTTAAACCTTTCACCTTCTTTGATTTAGGGTTTTTTTGATTTTTTAACATGCTCTACTGTTATTCTTATATGTTTCTTCTACTATATCTTTTCTCTGATCCTTATGTGTTTCTTCTACCTTCTTCTTACGAGTTCCTTTACTGTACTTTTTGCATGATTGCTCTTTTATTATGTTATTCATGATTTTCTTCTACTGGGAAGTACGTGTTCCTTTATGATTTCTGCTCTTATCCCATTAATATTTTTGCCTGACTTACTTGTTTTCATCTCTAGATTCGATTAATGGTAAAACTCTAGAATTTGGGGCTCATTCGAGTTTTGGGGCTACTTGCTATGTGATTTACTTGTGCTTTGTCTCTGAACTTGCTTGGTTTCAAAAACCCTAGTCTTTTGGACTTATTTGAGTTCCTGGAATTGTTTCATCTACTGCTTCACTAAGTTTCAAAATCATTGCTTCAACTTTTTTTCTTCATACGATTCTAACCTCTTGCTAAACTCTATAAGACCTTTTCATTTGGCCTTTTGCATGATATCTGATATTACCTCTTCTCTGAAATGACTAACACATTCCTATAGTCTACTACTTACTTATTTTGCAATTGCACGACACTTTCTCTTTGTCCTAAATTCAGCCTCTCAGGCCTGTTACTTGTGTACTCTTTATATATGCTGAACTTCCCTGCTAAATGGCTGTCAATTGTGATTGATTTTATACTTCCTTTGTATAAGTGTGATTTATTCCTTTCCATGTGTGCTGGATTCCCTATTACTTGATTTGAGTAAAAGTTTTCCTTAGCTTTTCTGACTTGGTTCATTCGTGGACCAATACTTACAAAAAATCTTTGACTTCCTTGATTTACTATATACTGATGAAACCTTACCTTATTTGTGTCAACCGTGTATTTTAAACTTCTTCCCTTAATTAAAACCCCTATGTATTTTCCCCTAATGGCCTACTTTGCACAAGTTGTTTATTTGATTTCTTTCCTTAAATAGTTTTACCATTTGAATCTGAATTCCTTAATTAAAGGAAGTCTTGATTCTTAATTGATATTGAGTTCCTTAATTGTTTCCTTACCTTATTTTCTACCTGTTTCTCACACTATAAATACCTGGTTTTTCATTGAAAGAAAGTGAGACCAACACTCGAATCTTTTTTTGAACTCACACTCACACTCACACACAAAGTATTCTCTTTTGTTGTTTGTACTGTGGCTTCTTTGCAAGACTTCTGCTCTCTTTTGCTTGTCTCTTTCTGAAACTGGTATGTCTTTTATTTAAGCTTTTGCCTTATCCCTATTTTTTTATCCTGTAGTCTCATTCTTTTGTGTGGTTTGCTGTCCATGTCCTATAACTTATGCTAAGTATTTTTCCTTCTTTGCTTCTGTTCCTATATGAATCCCTAACCCCTAATCCCTTCTATTTGCTAAGTTAAAGCCTTGGTCTGACAGTATCCTAATTACTGCCCAGGCTTTGGTCTGACCTTCAATAGGTCCTAACTCTCCAATGTTTGGCTAGTAGGTTGGGCATGGGTGTGCCAACATTCTATGTTGCTGAGCCTGACCACCAGCCTGACTTGGCATCCCTTAATTCCCTCTATTGCACTTACACTTGCTCCTAGATCCTAAGTTCTGCCCCCCTCCAATGAGCCTTGCCTTGTGACATTGAGTTCCCTCTGAACTTGGACATTGGAGGGCTGGCCCTTCCACACTACACTTTAATTAAGTTCGGTAATGATATCTGGATGTAAGCATTACCTAGAGTTCTTGAAACTCCTTGGAACTTTGACACACCCCAGATAAGAGAAAGGCTTTGGAACCCGACCATGGCAGTCGGTTCATATTATATTGTTAGACCTTGGGTCTGAATTAGGCTCTTTGGATGTAGCTTAAAAGCTCTGATGTAATTTTATTTTTCTGCTTGATTCATTTGGTCTGTAATTAATTTGTAATAATTTATGGGGTTCTAGTAAAAAAAAAGGGGGGGGGGGGGGTCATTTATGTATTCTTAAGGGTAGATATCCCTCCAATAGGAGTTTTCTTTAAATTTCTGCACTTTCATATATAGAGATCATGCTCATAGGAATTCTGCATTTTCATGTATAGAAACCATGTCCATGGGAATTCTGCACTTTCATATATAGAATTCATGCTCGTAGGATTTCTGCACTTTCATATGTAGAGATCATGCTCATAGGAATTTTGCATGTAGAGACCATGTCTTTAAGATTCTACATTTTTTGCATCTATCTTTAGGCAAACAGTTATAGGTTAAATAATAATCAATGGCATCCTAGATATCATGCTCGTAGGATTTCTGCACTTCTGTTACGCCTGTAAAAAGTGTTTAAAATTAACAACACTAGAAAACATGCCTATAGGATCTATCAACCAAACCTGAATCACTCGTTTTAAGATTAGTATGTCAGTAGTAACCAACTACAGAACTCGTATCATTCTGTTAAAACTGGAAAATTTTTGCAATCAGTTTACTTCTTTATTTTTGAAACCAGTAAGTGCCATGCCTATAGGTTATCACTTAGGCAAACCAATAGGTAATTAATTAACTGCATCAGTCTTCGACAGATTACAACCAGGCGAGCCTAATGCAGATTTCTTGTCTAAAAATATGGGTTGAACCAGTCCGCTTAACGCTTAAGTCTAATTTGGACCTAATCAGTACATACAAGACAATGCTAAACTACATGATTTCTATGATTTGAGGAGGCCTGCTGGAGCCTTTAACTGTTTTACCTCCCCATTAATTGCATTATGTGTTTTGATTGGCGCCCTAGAATTTTATCCTTTTTAAACCTCTAAAAAGCCAAACTTCCTCCCTTTAGGATTAGTAGTCCTATAAGCTTCCAAGACTGATAGGATTGGGACGGGTAATATCATGTTATAGGTAACGACACCATTTTGCGCTTAATACCTTAACAGGGTGGGAAAGGGTAGATATAGATATGCTGACCACGCAATAACACCACGTGTATAAATGGTTATCGGGTGTTGTGTGGGGTGATCCATATTGTGTATAAACCTAGGACCCCTTCCCTTATTTGTCCGTTTTATTTTTGCCAAATTCCAATTTTTTTTAAACTGCTTTTAAAATGTTTTTAACTTACAGCAATGATGTAAAATTTTCTCTTTTTACCCCTTTATTAAAATATTTTAAAATTGATTATGTCCTTTTAACTTCCTTAATCTCTTGCAACCATATATGAAAATCTCTCTTTGTATTTGTAATTCTTGTTTGCCTACTTGTTTGTTTGCATTTAAAGTCACAATTGTAGTATGGCCGGGAGCCACACTAGTGGATCTGGAGGGGTGCCCAACACCTTCCCCTCGAGATAATGTCTAGCCCTTAACCGAACTCTGGTTTCCAAAATTTAAAACCCTTAGTGTCCTAATGCACTTAATCATTAGGTGGCGACTTTTCAATTCCAAAAACCCAATTCCCAAAAGGGAATAGAGTTGTCCTCCCAAATGTCGTAAACCCGATCTCGCTCCTAGAGAGAGAGAGAGAAAAAGGGGGCGTCGACATCTATATCTTCAAACTTGCCCTTATGGTTCTTGTTGCCTTGTATTCTCCTGGGGACATCCTTTTGATGTTGCCTTGAATTGTGATCTGAGATGCTTTGCCCTTTTCCCGAGTGATGCTTGATCGCTAAAACTTGAAATGTAGTCCTCTATTCTCCAGGCGGGCTCCTGACTGCTGAAACTTGAAATGTAGTCCTCTATTCTCCAGGTGGGTTCCTGACTGCTGAAACTTAAAATGTGTGCCTCTGTTCTCCTGGCGGGTTCCTGACTGCTGAAACTTAAAATGTATTCCTCTGTTCTCCAGGCGGACTCCTGACTTCGACAAAATAGACAAAACAAAGAAAATCTTCTGCCCTAGTTTGGTGGCTGGGCATCACGTTACTGGATATTAATAAGAATTTGAAAACTAAAACTTGAATTGTAATACCTCTGTTCTCCAGGCGGGCTCCTGACTGCTGAAGCTTGAAATGTATGCCTCTGTTCTCCAGGCGAGCTCCTGACTTCTGAAACTTGAAATGTATGCCTCTGTTCTCCAGGCCGGCTCCTGATTGCTGAAACTTGAAATGTATGCCTCTGTTCTCCAGGCAGGCTCCTGGCATCAACAAAATAGACAAAAACAAACAAAATTTCTTGTCCCAGTTTGGTGATTGGGCATTATATTACCAGATATTAATAAGAATTTGAAAACTAAAACTTGAATTGTAATACCTCTATTCTCCAGGCGGGCTCCTGACTGCTGAATCTTGAAATGTATGCCTCTGTTCTCCAGGCGGGCTCCTGATTGCTGAATCTTGAAATGTATGCCTTGTTCTCCAAGCGGGATCCTGATGGCTAAAACTTGAAATGTATGCCTCTGTTCTCCAGGCTGGCTCCTGACTGCTGAAACTTGAAATGTATACCTCTGTTCTCCAGGCGGACTCCTGACTGCAATAAAATGGACAAAACAAAGAAACTTTTCTGCCCCAGTTTGGTAGCTGGGCACACGGGTGAGTGTTAAATTGAATTATTCTACCAACTATTATTAAGAATTTGAAAGCTACGTCCTATTATCCAGGGAGGTCCTGACAACTCTTTAACAATTACGAACCTAAGTTATATCTTCTAAAGGCATTACACCCACTACATTTGTTATCTAAGAGGTCTTAACTACTCCCCATTATCCAGGAGGATCCTGACAACTTCTAGTTAAAAAAATAGTTCTAACCTAAGTTATATCTACTGAAGGTATGACTTCCACTATATCTTGTTATCTAAGCAGACCTTAAAACTACGTCCTATTATCTAGGAGGGTCCTGAAAACTCCCAATTGAATCCTATCTTAAACATGCAAACTTTGAAACCAACTTATATTCCTTTGAGGTACATTTATGCTATTCATGATTGTTTTGAAATTTACGCTAAGCCCCATTTTCTAGGAGGGTCCTGAGAATTTGCGGTCATACATGTTTTGGTGCTTGCCCTTCCCCTATGGGGAGTTTCTCCGAAACGAACAACAACTTTCTGCCCCTGTTTCAATCAAAGAAAAATCTTGTTAGTTTAAAATGGTAGTTAGTTGATGGCATTCTTGTTGGAGCTATCCCCGCCGCTGTGTTTCGCTTTGACCTGTTTCTCGAGCTGACCCTAAACCGCTTGACTTTCTGACTGGCTTTCAAACCCCATGACTTTTGATGACCCAAATGTTCTATCCTATACTGCTGTTTTACATTTCTGACCCCTTTATCTGAAACTTTGCATCATGCCATCTTTGGTACGTTCTGGCCCCACTGTGCTTTGCAATTAGGAAACTGGTAGTGAGCCTTGACATCCTTTCTTCTTTGTTTTAAACAAAACTGACATTGACCCATCTTAGAGAAACAAACCCCAAAAGTGATGAAATGCAATGACCTTGAGATTTAAGGATAAAAAGAATCCAAAACCGTACGACTTACGAAAAGGAAAGAAAATGAAAAGAGACTTATCTGAGTGGAACAGGTGGTACCATTGATCATGACATGCATTTCGGACTAATCGGCCCAATCCGTCCAACCAATCAACTTTCACTTGCCACACTTTTCGCCCCTGAGTTCCATAACATGATTTTTTCAACCAAACCTTAACCTTGTCCATCCTGCGGTGTCCTAAACGGTTTTCACCCACAAAACCCCTCTTGTTCATCTGAAAACTCACTTTCGCCTTAACTTTCCCGCGAGGGTTTTCACCAATATGACTCTCTCATTTTGATTTCTCTCAACTCACTTTTGCCTTACGGTACCCGTGAAGGTTTTCACCAATAAGACTCTCTCATTTTCATCATTTTTCTGCTTGGACCACAGTGTTGTCCCTGACATGGATTACCTCTTCTTGCTTGACTTGGCATATCTTGAAGACTGATCAGAAGGTCTTTCTTAGGACCATAATGCAGGCTTTTGGATAGGGTTAGAAAGAAAGGGTATCAAAAGCTTAAAATAATTCAAATGGGTTCAAAATTACAACTTTCGGAATCAAATCTCTTGCACCATCGCAACTTCTGCCCCAGTTTCTCGCTTGGGGACTTTTGGATGTTTATTTTAATGGGACCGAACCATGAGGCTGCCTACGTATCCTTAAAAGGAATCAGGTCGAAAGTAGTTCATGTCATAGGAATTGTTGTTGCGATCTTTCTTTTCTTTTTCATTTTCTTCATCTTTCTCTTATTTTCTTTTCTTTCTTCCTTTTCTCTTTTTGTTGTTTTGTTGTTGTTTTTTTTCTTTTTTTGTCTTTTTCTTTTTCTTCTCTTTTGTCTTATATTTTTTTTTCTTTTCATTTTTTTCTTCTCTCTCTCTTTTCATCATTTTCTTTCTTTTTCCGTCACTTACTTTCCACGTTTGTGTTTCTTAGCTTTGCTACTGATTCCAAAATAGGGGTATGAAAAAAAATAAATAAGGACCAAAGGGATAACAAGGGATAAAGTATTTTGGATAGCAGAACAAAATGCCTTCGTCATTCCAATCTTCAAAATATACCAAATACAAACAAATGCAATTAATTCAAAGGAAATCATATCGGAATTGATGGCCATTTCAACAAATTTGCCTTCTATGTCTGTCAAATACAAAGCACCATTGGACAACACTCTCGTCACAATGAATGGCCCCTGCCAATTTAGGGCGAACTTGCCTTTGGCCTCGGCCTGATGTGGAAGAATATGCCTTAACACTTACTGACCCACTTCAAACTTTTGCGGGCGCACCTTCTTATTATATGCTCTAGCCATTCTTTATTGATACAACTAACCATGACACACTGCTATCAATCTTTTCTCATCGATCAAACTCAATTGCTCCAAGTGGGCTTTGACCCATTCATCATCATCAATCTTGGCTTCTGTGACAATCCGAATGGACGGAATTTCCACCTCTGCAGGTATCACTGCCTCAGTGCCATACACCAACAAATAAGGGGTCGCCCCTACTGAAGTACGGATAGTAGTGTGATAACCCAACAATACAAAAGGCAACTTTTCATGCCACTGTCTAGAACCCTCGACCATTTTCCGGAGTATCTTCTTTATATTATTGTTGGCTGCTTCAACCGCTCCATTTGCCTTGGGGCGGTAAAGGGTAGAATTTTGATGTGTAATCTTAAACTGCTGACATACTTCTTTCATCATATGACTGTTGAGATTAGCCCCATTGTCTGTAATGATCACCTTTGGTATCCTAAACTGACAAATGATATTAGAGTGCACAAAATTAACCACCACCTTCTTGGTTACGGACTTGAAAGTTTTGGCCTCAACCCACTTGGTAAAGTAATCAATGGCCACCAGAATAAACCTATGCCCATTTGACGCTGCTGGCTCAATTGGCCTAATGACATCCATGCCCTATGCAACGAAAGGCCATGGCGCAGACATTGTGTGCAATTCCGATGGTGGAGAGTGAATCAAATCTCCATGCACCTGATACTGATGACACTTGCGCACATAGCTGATACAATCTCGCTCCATAGTAAGCCAATAATAACCCGCTCGGAGAATCTTCTTTGCCAGCATATACCCGCTCATATACGGTCTACACACCCCTGAATGTACTTCGGTCATGATAGCTATGGCCTGTTTAGCATCTACACATCTCAACAAGCAGAGATTTGGAGTTCTTTTGTACAATACCCCTCCACTGAAGAAAAATCCACTTGCCAAACGCCGAATTGCTCTTTTTTGATCCCCTGTGGCCTATACTGGATACACTCCCATTCTAAGGTATTCTTTGATATCATGGAACCACGGCTCACCATTAAGTTCCTCTTCCAATATATTGCAATAAGCATGCTGATCGCGAACCTGAATCTGCAGAGGGTCCACATAAGCCTTATTTGGATGATGCAACATTGATGCTAAAGTGGCCAAAGCATCGACAACCTCATTATGAGTCCTTGGAATGTTCCTGAACTCTATTGATTGAAACCGTTGACAAAGATCATGCAAACATTGTCAGTACGGTATAAGCTTCAAATCACTTATTTCCCATTCCCCCTGAATTTGGTGTACCAGTAGGTCCGAGTCGCCCATGACCAAGACTTCCTGGATACCCATGTCCACAGCTAACCTCAAACTCAAGATACGTGCCTCATACTTGGCCATGTTATTAGTACAATAGAAGCGAAGCTGAGCTGTAGCAGGGTAATGCTGCCCTGTTTCAGAAATAAGTACCGCTCCTATCCCAACGCCTTTCATATTGACAGCCCCATCAAAGAAAAGTTTCCATCCCGACCTCTCAGCTTGTTCCAACTCATCAACGTGCATTACCTCTTCGTCGGGGAAGTATGTCTTCAAAGGTTCATATTCTTCATCTACCGGATTCTCAGCCAAGTGATCAACCAATGCTTGTGCTTTCATTGTAGTCCGGTTTACATAGACAAGGTCGAACTCCGTGAGCAAGATTTGCCACTTTGCGAGCCTTCCCGTGGGCATAGGCTTCTGAAAGATGTACTTCAACGCATCCAACCGAGAGATAAGGTAGGTGGTATACGATAGACAGGTAATGATTTAGCTTCCGCGCTACCCAAGTTAAAGCACAACACATCATCTCAAGCTGAGTGTACTTAACCTCATAAGTTGTGAACTTCTTGCTGAGCTAGTATATGGCCTGCTCTTTCCTGCCGGTGATGTTATGCTGACCTAGCATGCATCCACATGAGTTGTCCAAAACCGTCAAATACAGAATCAAAGGCCTCCCTTGTTCTGGCGGGAACAACACTAGTGGGTTTGACAGATACCCTTTTATCTTATCAAATGCTTCTTGACATTCGTCTGTCCACCTGACCGCAATATCCTTCTTTAACATCTTGAAGATGGGCTCACAAGTTGTCGTAAGCTGAGCAATAAACCTGTTGATATAATTCAACCTCCCTAACAGACTCATCACCTCGGTCTTGTTCTTCAGAGGTGGCAATTCTTGTATGGCCTTGATTTTTGATGGGTCCAATTTGATACCTCGACTGATGACTATAAATCACAACAATTTTCCTGATGGAACATCGAAAGCACATTTCGCAGGATTGAGCTTGAGATTGTACCTACAAAGCCTTTGGAAGAACTTTTTTATATCCCGAATGTGGTCAGACTGCTCCCTACTCTTTATAATCACATCATCCACATACACCTCAATCTATCTGTGTATCATGTCGTGGAATATGGTTATCATCGCTCTCATGTAGGTTGCCCTAGCATTTTTCAACCCAAACGGCATGACTCTGTAGCAGTACGTTCCCTAAGGAGTGATGAATGCTATTTTCTCTACATCTTCCTCATCCATTAAAATATGGTGATAGCCCGCATAACAATCCACAAAATCTGGTGGGAAATTGTCCTTTGGACTTGCCTTGTTGAGATCACGATAATCAATACACACCCTGGTCTTTCCATCCTTCTTTGGCACAGTCACAACATTGGCTAACTAGGTAGGATACCATGTGACTCGAATGAATTTTGCCCCAAACTGCTTGGTGACTTCTTCTTTGATCTTTACACTTATATCAATTTTAAATTTCCTCAGCTTCTGCTTGACGGGAGGAATACTATGTCGGTGGGCAATTTATGAACCCCCAAATCAGTGCTTAGACCCGACATGTCGTCATATAACCATGCAAAAACATCTTTGTACTCAAACAATGCTTTAATTATCTCCTCTCTAAGCTGTGGTTCAAGATGGACACTTATTTTAGTTTCTTGGACATTATCCTGATCCCCTAAGTTGATTGCTTCTGTATCATTCAGGTTAGGTTTGGGTTTTTCCTCAAAATGGCTTAATTCTTTACTGATCTCCTCAAAAGCCTCATCATCATCATATTCCACTTCATCATCACACTCAATTTCTTGTATTATTATTTCAGAATTAGATTGGCATTTAAGACTGGGTCGGAGATTCCTCATGCATGGCATGTCATTGAAACCAGCATAAAAAGAACTGTGCAAGAAAGAAAAACAAAATAAAAAAACAAAATATAAGGAATGGAAAGAAGGGAAGTTGCATTTTATTGAAATTTAAAGATAACAAGGTTTAACTCATCCAAACAGAGGGAACATAGCATCTGAATTACAACCCTGGAAATAATCTAGATTAAACTGAAAGAAAAATCAGGGCCGACTACCAAGACTCCCTACGAGTAGGAAGAGGAGTAGCTTCCCAATTGTTGATCTTTGTACAGGGCCCCACAAATTGCACATCTGCCTTGCTTGATCCTTCTCCAGCTTCCACCATGTTTACCTCGTTGAACAACCTCTCGAACCATTTATCCAAATCTCCATCAATATCGATCAATGAACCGGGAGCTGTTGACATTGAGCGCTTTTTGGAACTAGGCCTAACAAATGATCTGGATAGCCGTGGGATGGGCTTTGGAAAAACCCATGCTCTTTGTTTCAGCTTTCTGGCTCGCCTTATATCTGCAGCTGTAGGCCTGAACCCCAAACCAAAAGTATCCAAGTTTTTGGGAAGAGACACTAGTTGTACGATGTCTTGCAGAGAAGCACCCAAACCCTTGCCAGGTACGAACCCATTCTTCAACATCTCCAAGGCCACCATAACCGATGTGGTTGCTACTTTAGGGATTGGAATAAGCTTACCTTCTGGGATCTTTTCAACTGATACTGTGTTAAGGACTTGATAGACCCATGGACCCTTGTCGTCTTCAGCTTCGATGAAAGGCACAATTGCATCATGCAGGGCACACAGATTATCCTCACCGTGCACCACAACTTCCTGTCTGTCCCATTCAAATTTGACTATCTGGTGCAAGGTGGACGACACTGCCTTGGCTGCATGAATCCAGGGTCGCCCTAGCAGAAGACTGTAAGAGACTGCCATATCCAACACTTGGAATTCCATAGTGAAATCAACAGGCTCTATTGTCAATTCCAGTACTATATCCCCCACTGAATCTTTGCCCCCATTGTCGAACCCTCGAACACAAATGCTATTTTTGCGAATTCTATCACAGTCCACTTTCATCTTGTTCAGCATGGAGAGAGGGCAAATGTTTGCACTGGACCCATTGTCGATCAGGACTAGGGTAACCACAGAATCTTCGCACTTCACCGTCAGGTAAAGGGCCCTATTATGCTCAGTACCCTCCACGGGCAACTCATCATCAGAGAAGGTAAATCTGTTCACCTTAATATCTTGTCGAGAACATGAGCCTCATTTAAAATTTTCATCAGCGCCCGACGGTGCTTATCGGAGTGGATCAATAATGAGAGCAACGAGATCTGCGTAGGGGTCTTTCTCAACTGTTCTACAATGGAATAATCTTGCGCCTTCATTTTCCTTAAGAATTCTTCTGCTTTTTCCTTTGTTACAGCTTTCTTCATTGATGCTGGATTATCTTTGGTGGTCTTGGCTTTTCTCAACTCTTCAAGGGTAAAGCATCTCCCTGAGCGAGTCCGACCGTGGGTTTCACAAACTTCTTCTTTCACTTCCTTCCCTTTATACATCACTGTCACTCAATCATAATTCCACGGTATGGCCTTACCATTGATTGCTGGTAGCTGATTCACTGGCTTGATGATAACAGGCTCTATGCGAGCACCTTCCACGATTACAACGGGCTTGGTAGCTGCCCCTTGCACCACCACTTTAGCTTGTTCTTGTTTCACCGCAATAACGCTCGAATACTCCTTCTGAACCACCACAACTAGTTTACTACTTGTCTCTTTCACCTTGATCAATGTCTTCCCATTAGTTGATTCCCCACTTGGCTTGATTTCACTAGCCCTGATCATCATTACGGTTTGTGAGGGTTTCTTATGCTCCCCTCCCTTTTGCACTAGCTCAATCATACGAGTCTCATGATGGGTTGGAAACGGATTCTAATTGATATTAGGCGTCTCTAGGGCTTGCACCTCAATTCGATGGGTATCAATGGGCTCCTGAATAGTTGTTTTCAATTTTAGCACTTCTCTGTGTCATGCCCCGGAGCCCCCAAACAGTACTCACAACTCGACGAATGGTCAAGATTTCTTGGAAGGGGATTTGGTTAGTCTCAATCAGACTCAGCATTCCCAACTATCTCAGCCTATGGAATAGACTGGTATATGATTCTCCCAAAGGGGTGAAAGTTTTATGCTTCCGCGTCCACTCATGCTTGAAGGTTTGGTTAGGGCGGAAACCTGCTCCATGGGGATTTCTGTAAGCTTTGGAGGGGGGTAAGTGTTTTGGGGAGCTGGGTAAGTATTTTGTGGGGTTTACACGTGCCACGGTGCATGGGCAGGAGGTTGGGGGTATGTTTGGGGCTGATGGACAGAGAAGTGGAGAGATCTAGAGGTGGGTAATAGTGTTGGGGTGGGCTATATGAGGTGTGGGGGTAAGTTTGGGGGTGAGGTCGAGGTCGAGGTTGATTGTAATACGCTGATGGGCCCCTAGACCAAACTCTTGACTCAACTACTGCAACATCCTCTTTCTTCTTCTTTCCCATACACATCCAGTGCCTCTTTGAATGGCCTGGGTAGTTGCCTTTATCGCCGAATAGCTCATGATTTTGTTAGATTTAAGTCCCTCTTCCACCATGCTTCCCATTTTCACCACTTCGTTAAAAAATTTCCCCACTGCTGACACCAAGTGACCAAAGTAAGTGGGCTCCAAAGCCTGCAAGAAGTAATCAACCATTTCACTTTCTTTCATTAGCGGGTCAACCCTCACCGCTTGCTCTCTCTAGCGGAAACCTTATTCTCTGAAGCTTTCCTTGGGCTTCTTCTCAATTTTCTTCAATGAAAAACGGTCTGGGACAATTTCGATATTATACTAAAAATGACATGCAAACGCTTGAGCTAGATCGTCCCAAGTGTACCACCGACTATGGTGTTGTCGGGTGTACCATTCCAAAGCCGAGCCACTTAAACTTTGATTGAAGTACGCCATCAACAATGCGTCTCTTCCACCTGCTCCTCTCATCTTACTACAAAAGCCTCTTAGATGTGCCACGAGATCACCATGCCCGTCATATAAATCAAATTTGGGCAACTTGAACCCTATTGGTAACTGGACATCTAGGAACAGACACAGGTCTTTATAGGCCACGCTTACTTGCCCACCTAGCCCCTGCATATTCCTGAAAGATTGCTCTAAGCTCTTGACTTTCTTGGCCATCTCTTCCTATTCAGAATTCTTAGGAGGCTTCTCAATTTTTGCCGAGAGGTAGTGTAAGGACATGGCTCCGGTGCTTTGAAGGTTGGTTCCGGGGGATAATAATGGTTGTCTTGAGTCTGGAACAGAGGCTCACTAGAAGATCGGTGTAATGTAGCATGTGGAGGTGCCACAAATATAGCAGTGGTTGATGGGTGAGGGTATGGGAACGATTTAGGTGGTGGGGCTGGTGGTGTTTGGGAGGTGGTGCCATAGCATTGTTGGTAGATAGGAAAGGCCGGGGATGCATTCACAACAGGAGGCTCTTGAGGTTGGGCCAACGGTAGGATATAAGCAGGATAGGCGGGATAAACCGGTGATGGATGCCCCTTCACCCAGGCTTGATACATTTCAGCCATTTGTTGCTTCAACTTATACATCTCCTCTTTCATAGAATTAACATCAACTTCCCCCACTTCTTTTGATGAGTCAACAATACTCGCCTCCAATTCTTGATTACTCATGTTCAATCTGCCTTTTGACCGGGTGTTGTAGGAATGGGTTGCCAGAATTCCAGAACAACTAACCACCTGCCTGGACTCAACATCAACAATAATTCCGTTAGTGGTTAGAGTTTTAACAGATTGGTAGCCACACATTTGGGGAATGAACGCACCCTAGCAGTTATTCATTTCAATTATGCATTTATTCGGCTGCTTGCATCATCCCGGCTTTTCATTTGCAAACTCTCTTACTCATCCATCTCTTTTCCTTGCTTTTGCTTTTCTTTGTTTTCCCTGTCATTCCCTCTCTTATTGTTTCTTTTTCTCGCCTTTCTTATTTTTCCCTCTTTTTTTTCCTCTCATGTTGTTTTTCCTCTTTTTTTCTTCCTCTTTTGTTTCTTTTCCTCGATTTTTTATTTTTACTTTTTCTTCTCCTTTCCTCTCATGTTGTTTTTCCTTTATTTTTCTCTTTTTTTTCCCTTTTTTTATTTTTTTTATTTTTTATTTTTATTTTATTTGATTGCGGTCGAATCCTATAGAGATTGCCTACGTATCATGACCCCGCATGAATCAGACCAAGCGTAGTTCTTGGGAATGAAAGGTAAAAATAATGAAACACTTTTTGGAATTTTCAATATTCACAATAAATCAAACTTTGATTACAATGACTTGAAAACCAACAGACTTTGAACAAGAAACACAGAATCGAAAAAAATAAACCACCCTCATATCCTAATAAAAGAAATCCAAACTCAAAGATAAACATAAAAGACAATACAGACTCGAGAAATCACGAATACATTAAGGCTTCAATTTCTCCTGGTGCCCGCGGGGCATCATTCGACCTCGCCGCGGGCCTATCTGCGAGATCCCCCTGTAAGAGATCCAAATCACTCATAACCTGCTTGACGAAAGTCATCACTGCGGCGATGAAAGTGGTGCGAGTCATATCCTCGCACACATGGCATTTTACCAAAATGTAATCAGCAATGGCTAGGATCCTCTTTCTAATTCTGCCTTTTTCTTGAAGCAACCTCCCTATCTGTTCACTCCTGGCTTCTAACACTTGATAATCATAAAGGTTTTGACTTTGCAGCTATTGTATCCCTTCTTCCATTTGGGCCATCATATCATAAAAGTGCTCCCTCTCAGCTTTGAAATCCCTAGCCTATTTGGCCGCCTCATTTTCAAGAGCAGCCACCTTTCCTTTTAAGCTAGTGATTATCCTTTCATACTTTCTCTTCATCTGTTGCACAAATTGAGCCCGACCTTTAGCATTTTCTAACAGTTGATCCCGGGCTTCTGCTAGACTAACCTTTGACTTTTCTAGGCCATCTTGGCATTCGAGGGCTTTCTTTTTCAGGCTACTTATCAGTCTTTCATCTGCTCGACTCCTCTCCGGGGTTATGACAGCTATTTTCAACTTCTGGACTTGATCCTTGAGAGCCTCATTTTCCTAAGTTAATCTTTTCTTTTCCCCCTCATCAGCAACAACTTGCACACCATTTTCAAATTGCAGGTCCATAACTTGTTTTTCCAGCTTGCTTATTTTGGCCCTGTAGCTTTCTTCTTTTGACAAACAACCCTATTATTCTTGTGAGTCATTAGTAAATTGTTGGACATGAGCTCTCTTAGCAGGTCTTTGGGAAATCTAGAATCTTTTCCCGAACTAGACATTATACTTAGGATCCACTTCTCCTCTAGCTGGATCTCGGACCATGGTTTTAGGCTCGAGAAATCTATATTCATTACATAGCTTGCAAATTTTATCTTCTGTAAATGTGACTTTCGGACCCAACTCAATGACTTGTTTACTCAGGTCTTCATCACTGGGGACAACTTGAAACCTTCCTAGTTGGCGCAATACCCAGTGGGGAGCATATGGCTGGATACTCCAGATGCCTATTAAGAGAATATAACACTCTCCAGCTAACATGTATACCGCCTCAGTGACATGAAGCAATCCAAATGCCCATTCAATTTTATTGGCAGTCAGGGATCTAATTTGTATATGCCAAGCTGCAGTACCTTCAGGAAATTCAACACCCATTACTCGTTCTTTAAATTTTTCAATGCAACATAAATCGGTCAAATCGTAGTTCATATATCCCACCCGATGGCAGAGGTGTTCCTGCATCCACAATTGAAGTAACAGATTGCACCCTTGGAAGAACTTTCCTCCTTCCCGGTAGATAGTCAAAGCCGGGTAGATTTCAGACAAGATTAAGGGAACCACAGTGCTATTGGCCTTCTTAATTGCAACATCGATCATCCCTACGAGGCCCATTTCTATCTTACCATCTTTTCGTGGGCATATCACAACCCCCAAGAATGCTACTATGAATGCCAAAACCCGCCTTGCTTCCCATATATTTCTATTTCCGGCATGGGTCAACCCAAGGTTTGGCTATTCGAAACCCTGATAATTACCATAACGTTGATATAAGAACAGGAGAGTACAACATCCTTCAGATAGGTCCTCGTTCTGAACATTCTGGCTAATACTCAGTAGATCCAAAAATTGGTGCGGAGATACCGGTCTTGGTGACAAAGGATATTGACCTCTCAGGTTTCTATCAAGGCCTGCATAACCTACGACTTCCTCCAGCGTGGGTGTAATCTCAAAGTCAGAGAAGCGAAATACATTGCGAGTCGGGTCCCAAAAAGGTATTAAAGCTTCGATGATATCCGATCTTGGCTTGACATTCAATAGACTGACAAGACCTCCCAGGATTTTTACCACTGTTTCTTTACTACTCTTTGCCAGATCATGCCACCACATGTGAAGCCTCAAGGGGATCTCACTAAGGACTTTGAAAGGTTCATTTTTAGTTGTGCTCGTCCTTCACACTTATTAAGGTGATTAAAAAAAATCTTTTTCTTGTTTCTTTTTTCAAATTAAAATAAAAGACTGGGTTTTGCAAACACGACCTTTTAGCACCTCGGGGGTGAAGATTTTAAGGCTGCGTCGGCTAACCGGCCAAAACTTTGGAAAATGACCAAAGGTGGCTATTCGTGCAAAAGCATCCTTCCGGCGCCCTTTTAGGTACATTCGGCTATTTTTGACAAGAATGACATCTCCTTAATTAGAAACAATTTTTGTTCTTTTCAGGCTTTTTTAAAAAAAAAAAGGAAGTTGGACCTGATGGGGGTTGCCTACGTATCCCACACCCTGTGAGAATCAAACTGGCGTAGTTCGGGCAAATAAAGCAAACTATTTTTGAAAACAACATTTTTCTTTTCTTTTCTTTCATTTCACCAGCAAATAAAACAAACTATTTTTGAAAACATATTTTCCTCTTTTTCCTTTTCAAATTCTCAAAAATTTGGCAGAGTTTTGACACTATTTGGGCTTTGGCATTTTCAAAACCAGTGATTAACTCTCTTAACCCTCTACACTGCCATCTCTCCTTCTTTTCTTTTTCAAAAAGCCGGTCAGCATGCGAGTCCAAAGCAAATAAATGCACAAGTAGCAAGTAAGATGCATCAGGATGGTCTTTTCATTTCTGTCCTAGACGGACCCAACCCCTGTGTTGAGTCCCCTAAGTCAAATGCACGTGATGCAAGAAAACGTCCTACTAGGAATCCGGCATGAGGCTGAGTTATTCTAGGTTCAAAACCTGGTTTTGTTGTACTAGACCTGGCTTACCCGAGCGGACAACTCGAGCCGAGGCGGAGGTAGCGTACCGGGAATACAGAAGCTTCACCGGCTTAGCAACTTATCCGAACCTCGTTCTACAATGGGATTGGACTCTAGAAATAAAAGAAGTCACATGAAGTGCACCCTTTTTCATGATTTAGAAGACTCAGAGAGAAGATGGGTTTCATAGCAATTTATAGATACAATTCACCAAGCATCAAAGCAGTAAAACATTTAGCACATTAAGCCCAAACATGTAACAAAATCAGATAAAACCAAATATAACAATTTAACTAAGCTCGAATTCTGAATCCTGAACCAAAAGTTCTGGGTTCTGATCCCCAACAGAGTCGCTAGAGCTGTCACACCTCCTTTTTCACTACACCCTCGGAAAGGGGTATAATAAAGGGAGTTATTTCCAACTTGAAATGACAATCGAAACGGGATTTATTTATTAAAAGATTCAGAGTCTCCACTTGGGAGATTTATGGTGTCCCAAGTCACCGGTTTAAAATCTCGAATCGAGGAAAAGAATGACTCTTTTTAAAAGTCCACGAACCAGAAATCCGAGTAAGGAATTCTGTTAACCCGGAGAAGGTGTTAGGCATTCCCGGGTTCCGTGGTTCTAGCACGGTCGCTCAACTGTTATTATTGGCCTAATTATCTGATTTTAGTACATATTCAAAACCTACGTGCATTTTTACTTTAAAACCGCTTTTATTTATTTTAAAGAAGATTTAACGTCGTCTAAAACATGTCTTTGGACCGCGTCACATAAAATGCACCCGCAATCCGGAACACATTTTGTTCAACGTTATTAGGAATTAGATTTGGGTTACATGAAATGCAAACCCGAGTTTAGGAAGGTAAAATTATTAAATAACACGCCTAAAGCAACTAACGCGTTGTTAACTTTGCGGGAGGCCATTAAAATTCGTTAAATGGCACGTCCCGAGTTCTAAAGATTTTAAAGATGAAATTAAAGAGGGCCACGCAATTCATGGATTTTGTTTGACGCGGCGCACCTCGATTTTTTTTAAAGGACATGTTAAAGTGAACTATAATTTTTCTATTAAGGCTCATTTCTATTCTAAAATGTCATTTAGAGAAAATAGCGGGTTTGGGCCTATACGATCAAGCCCAAACTCGAACAAAGACTACTTCAATTATTGACGAAGTCCATAATTCGAGTTTGCTGCTTAGCTTAGATGGCCCCATACATATTTCTTTTTTTTAGAACTGTTAACGAAGGAAATATTAATCTAGAGTATTGAAGCTTTGGGCATAACTCAGGCCCAAACAAAATAAGGTCTGAGCCTGTCAAATTAGGCCTAGGTTTCAAACAGGCTATGGTTACGGCTGAAGCCTTGAATTTGGATCCAATTACTGGATTTGGAATTCATCATTGGGCTTGTAATTGGCCCAGCCGAACAATTATGGCCTGGAGAGACAATATGATAATTCCATCTCATGGCCATTTGATGTCTATTCGAACCAACTACCAAAGTGTGGCCCAAATCGTACTTTGATTTAAACTGATCTCACATTAAAACTCAACTTAACATTTTGTAAACAAATGAATGATCCAAATTATTTCGAATAAATGCCTAGTGATTTTAAATCCAGATGTCATATACATACTCAACTTGTTGATATACTGACAAAAATAGCATACTTATTCTGAAATGTGATTCTCTAAAATAGGACAAAGTTCAAGCTCATTTAACACATTTTGGAACTGATTCATGAACTAAAACGAGGAAGGAAGTTATTGAAGCTTTCAATTGCAAAATCATATGAAAATCTAAAGCAAGACATTTCTACATAAGAGTCCATATACACAGTCCATCAATGTTTACCCAAGGCTAAGAATACATCAATTTTTAATAAGTTTGAGGAAGGGTCAACGATGCCAAAACATTATCACTATGCTAAAACAACTATGTTGAGCTAAATACTATTATACTAAGCTATTACTCTTTAGAGAAAATCAAACCGTTACATCTTGTATGCTTGTGTATCAATTCCTAAAGGATCAAGGAGTACCTGGAGAGTGAATAAAGGGAAGAAATCAGGATCAGCAGAGTAAACACAATAGTTAAAACCAGCAGCAACACAACTCAATAAATCAAGTGCCAAAAACCCAAAGCAAATGATCCCAAACGAACAAAAAACCAACAGTAAACCAGTTTTTGGAGAATCAATACTCAAATTAGTGAATGCACACCCCCAGCACTTCTAAATCAGACCTTAAAGTTACTGTTTAATCCATGCTTCAAACTTCAATAAACAAGGATTCAATTTTTGACCTCTAGAACTCTTCACTTTCAGATTTCCAGTTTTTTTTGGTTTTGCAATTTGAATTTCAAATTTTTTTCAGATTCTATAGGCTTCTAATTTTGAATTTTGAGTTTCAGATTTTTGGGAGCTCTCAATTTTTCGAAACTTGCCTTGCAAGGCAAAGGGTGCTGCCCTTTTATAGACCAAGTTAGGGCAATTTTCAGATTCTTCTTTTACATTCTAGATCCTCTATTAGTTTCAGTTTTTTAGCTAGTTAGTCCCTCAATTCATGCCTTGTTGGTAAAGTTATACTACCAAGTTCCTGAATTTCAAATTAGAGCCCCCATCTAGAAGGTTCTAGGGGGTTTTATTTTAGTTATTGCAGGGATTCTCTTATTGAAATACCCATACTACCCCTAACTCAATTCTGAAATTACTAACCTAGGTTAACTAACCCCAGCCCCCTTTTTACTAAGTCAAAGTGAACGTGGTTAATTAACAAGGACCCTGGCATTATTCAGCTGTACCAAACCATTTTCAATTATAAACATATTCTTCCCAAAATTGAACTAATAGTCTAATTATCCTATTTTAAGCTCTGAATTACTTAATAAGATCAGAAGTAATAAATATTACCTACTATTAGTCAAACAGAAAAAATAAAAAAAATAATCAAAGCAACAGAATCATGCTATCAATACAAGAATCAAAATTGGATCATGGATCAAAACTAAAAATCAAAAGAATCATGGATCAAAACTGAATCGAAGAAGAAGAAACTAAAACTAAAAACGAAATCTAAGAAACTAAACAAGCAAAAACAACGCATCATTACAAGAACATGGAAGTATATTTCAACTAAAAGAGAATTCATCATGTAGAGAAAAGAAAAACAGGAGATGTATACAGAAAAGGAACACAAATAAAGATAAAAAATAGGAGAGAAACAAGAGATAAAAGAAAAATAAAGGAAGAAAAAATCGCGAAACTTACTGATTTAAGCTTTAATTTTGACTGACCCTTTCATTTGATTCTCAAATAATGTTATAGGCTTATTCTTTGCCAAGAACAATCAAACAACATTACGTGAGAACCAATGGAACACTGGTAACCCCCTGAACTTCAACTGGAGCCTTGAACATAAACCCTAGATTTAGGGTTCGAGGGACTTAAATTGGATTTGAGCGAATTTGGTTTGGGATTTGGGAAGAGGAGGGTGAGGCGAGTCCGGGGTGTAAGTTTGGTGGGGTTTTGAGGCGGCACCGCCGTACACGGTGGAGGCGGCGCTAGGGTTTTGCTTATTCGACGTGTTTGGGTGAGATTTGAATGAAACAGAGGTTGGATTTGGAAAGGGGAGGTGAAGGAGCAGCTATGGTGTAATTTTGGGGACATTTGGACCATCGCCGCCGACGGAGGCGATTTCTAGCTGGCGTCCTACGGCGGGGGACGGTGGCGTTAGGTTTTGTGTACTGGGGTGTGAGAGAGATGACTGGATAGGGGGGTAGGGTAACATTTGGATAGGTATATATCGCAGAACCTCATTACTTCCGCACTGTTGGATTGATGAGATCCAACGGTCGTGATTGGAAGAAGGTGAAACGGGGTCGTTTGGTCATTCAGGGGCTGAACGAGTATGATTTGGGTTGGGTTGAGACGGGTTCAAGGCTTATTTGGGCTGGTAAATTATATTGGCCCGATGCTTATTTTAAACAGGCATGTTTGTTTTCCTTTTCTATATTTTATATTTTCAAATTGATTCTTTTCCCTATATTTGTTTTTCTCTTTTCTCTCCTTTTTTTAAATTTTTTTAATTTTAAAACTAAACTAAAATTAAGCCTCAAAATTAATTCAAACTACCTAATTAAGCTACTATTAAACTAATACCAATTTAAAGGAAATAAATAAACCTACAAACTAAAATTAAAATCAAACCAAACAAATCAAACTTTCTTTATGATTTTTTTTGTATTTTTGTAAAAGCCTAATTACTAATTAGTCTAAAAAAATATGTAAAATTAAATCATAAATGCTCATGCAATATTTTTTTGTATTTTTTATGAATTATCATGCACACACAAGTAAACATACACACAAAATTATGCAATTAAATCCTAAAAATTAAATAATAAAAGAAAAATCATAATTTTAAGAATTCTATAGGAGTAGTTCAAGCGAGGCAAAAATCAGGTGCTCACAGCTGCCCCTCTTTGCTCGGAGACATGAAGGGGTTTCGAGCAAAGATAAATGAGCAATTATGAGAGATTTTTGCCTGCTTGGCACTCCGTGAGAAGCATTTTTGAAAAACATCTGATCGGACCCTACTTTAGAGGTTTCCTACATATCCTTCGCTATAAAGGAATCAGGTTAGTGTAGTTCTGGAAGGTCTGGTAGCTGGGACTACCATGGAGTTGTGGTTTCACTGTTGCTGCTGCTTAAAAAAAAAGCTATGATCTATGAATTACAAAAGATCCTATCTATATCTTCAAACTTGCCCTTGTGGTTCTTGTTGCCTTGTTGACTTGTATTCTCCTGGGGACATCCTTTAGTTGTTGCCTTGAATTGTGATATGAGATGCTTTGCCCTTTTCCCGAGTGATTCTTGACCGCTAAAACTTGAAATGTAGCCCTCTGTTCTCCAGGCGGGCTCCTGACTGCTGAAACTTGAAATGTAGTCCTCTGTTTTCCAGGCGGGTTCCTGACTGCTGAAACTTGAAATGTGTGCCTCAGTTCTCCAGGCGGGCTCCTGACTGCTGAAACTTGAAATGTATTCCTCTGTTCACCAGGCGGGCTCTTGACTTCGACAAAATAGACAAAACAAAGAAAATCTCCTACCCCAATTTGGTGGCTGGGCATCACGTTACTGGATATTAATAAGAATTTGAAAACTAAAACTTGAATTGTAATACCTCTGTTCTCCAGGCGGGCTCCTGACTGTTGAAACTTGAAATATATGCCTCTATTATCCATGTGGGCTCCTGAAATCTGAAACTTGAAATGTATGCTTTTGTTCTCCAGGCGGGCTCCTAACTGCTGAAACTTGAAATGTATGCCTCGATTCTCCAGGCGGGCTCCTGACTTCAACAAAATAGACAAAAACAAAGAAAATTTCTTGTCCCAGTTTGGTGACTGGGAATCATATTACCAGATATTAATAAGAATTTGAAAACTAAAACTTGAATTGTAATACCTCTATTCTCCAGGCGGGCTCCTGACTACTGAATCTTGAAATGTATGCCTCTGTTCTCCAGGCGGGCTCCTGATTGCTGAATCTTGAAATGTATGCCTTGTTCTCCAGGCGGGCTCCTAACTGCTAAAACTTGAAATGTATGCCTCTGTTCTCCAGGCGGGCTCCTGACTGCTGAGACTTGAAATGTATACCTCTGTTCTCCAGACGGGCTCCTGACTGCAATAAAATGGACAAAACAAAGAAACTTGTCTGCCCCAATTTGGTAGCTGGGAACACGGGTGAGTGTTAAACTGAATTATTCTACCAAATATTATTAAGAGTTTAAAAGCTACGTCCTATTACCCAGGGAGGTCCTGACAACTCTTTCACAATTATGAACCTAAATTATATCTTCTAAAGGCATTACTCCCACTACATTTGTTATCAAAGAGGTCTTAACTACTCCCCATTATCCAGGAGGATCCTGAAAACTTCTAGTTAAAAAAAACAGTTCTAACCTAAGTTATATCTACTGAAGGTAGGACTTCCACTATATCTTGTTATCTAAGCAGACCTTAAAACTACGTCCCATTATCCAGGAGGGTCCTGAAAACTCCCAATTGAATCCTATCTTAAACATGCAAACTTTGAAACCAACTTATATTCCTTTGAGGTACATTTATGCTATTCATGAATGTTTTAAAATTTATGCTAAGCCCCATTTTCCAGGAGGGTCCTGAGAATTTGCGGTCATACCTGTTTTGGTGCTTGCCCTTCCCCTATGGGGAGTTTCTCCGAAACGAACAACAACTTTCTACCCCTGTTTCAATCAAAGAAAAATCTTGTTAGTTTAAAATGGTGGTTAGTTGATGGCAGTCTTGCTGGAGCTGTCCCCGCCGTTGTGTTTCGCTTTGACCTGCTTCCCGAGTTGACCCTGAACCGCTTGACTTTCTGACTGACTTTCAAACCCCATGACTTTTGATGACCCAAGTGTTCTATCCCATACTGTTGTTTTACATTTCTAACCCCTTTATCTGAAACTTTGCATCATGCCATCTTTGGTACGTTCTAGCCCCACTGTGCTTTTCAATTGGGAAACTGGTAGTGAGCCTTGACATCCTTTCTTCTTTGTTTTGAACAAAACTGACATTGATCCATCTTAGAGAAACAAACCCCAAAAGTGATGAAATGCAATGACCTTGAGATTTAAGGATAAAAAGAATCCAAAACCGTACGACTTACGAAAAGGAAAAGAGACTTATCTGAGTGGAACAGCTGGTACCATTGATCATGACATGCATTTCGGACTAATCGGCACAATCCTTCCAACCAATCAACTTTCACTTGCCACGCTTTTCGCCCCTGAGTTCCATAACCTGATTTCTTCAACTAAATCTTTCTCTTATCCAGCTGAGCACGATACCTAAAATATGGAACAAATTAATTACTAATGAGCTTCGGCCTTTCTATCACTTCCCTCGATCACACAATCATTCAAAACAAATATATACCTATCACAATAAATGAGATATCGAGACATGTAAACATCCAAAAAGCAGAAAATAATACTAAGACTACTGGAATAACAAGGATCGAACTAAATATGATACTGGCCATTCACAATTTAAACCCAAAATCAACTTCTTTAGAATTAGAATCTGACTGTTTTTTGAAAACCTTTAAAAAAGTATAAAGCTCAAGCTAACATTCATATAATGAAAATAAGTAGTATTCTAGAACATCATTGCATCAGAATGTCCGCAATAATGGAAACTTACTACAGAAATAGATCCAAAAATGAATCCATTCAAGCCAACCTCGAAATGGATTACCTGAAAGGGCAAAAGCAGAGCAGCGTCGCCTGTGCAATCACTCCAGCTTTGACCGGACATGACAACTAACCTCTTCTACCTACATCTGATTGTCGTACCCTCAGTATAGCATGGAAATCAACTGTAGTACTACTTTGAGCTCAAAATGTAATAAACCGCATATAGAAACTTGACTAGGCACCAGAAAACTCGAACCAAAATAAAATCAATCAAACATTATTATCGAGCATCTCCAATGAGATTAAAGCAACTAATCGACAACGATGAACTCAAACAGAGGGAAGAAATAGACTTAAGACCAAGCTGGACCGAAGAAATTTGAAGGAAACCTCTTTCAATATATTAACAAAACTTCAAGCCAAGCTTTGTACAATAGCCATAACCATTGAGATAAGAAAAACTAAAATCAAATAACAGCCTCAGGACCAAAATCGCAAATAGAACCTTGACCGGAAAAACTTTTAATTCGAATGGACTTTTAGCGTCAAAACATCGACTGCGTTTTAACAGTGGTGAAAGCCGGTTGTTGAGGTAAAGCTGGTGGACGTTTGGTGCAAGGATAACGTATGAAGGAGAAACAACAGGTCCTTTGGGTGAGGTTTCTGGTGTCTTCTTAACTTCTCTGCTCTTTTCCAAATTTTTTATGCATGTGTGGTGTTCGAAGATGAGGATGAGAGTGGTCACCGGCTGGGGTTGTTCGGGTGTAACGGCGGGCCTATTTTGGCTGAAGAAGGAAAATGACTCGATGGTGGGTGGGGTTCCTAGGTCTATTCGCTGAAGAAAAAGCAGGATGATGGGAAGGGATCGACTGAAGAAGGTGAAGTCAGAGGGGAAGGGTCGTGTATTTTGGTTCTGCGGTGCTCTTCAAAATGTGTGCCCCCTTAGCTCATTTAGGCGTTACTCTATATGTAGAGTCTAGGTTTAGGTTATTTTTTGCTCTTAGGTCCTTAGGGCCCTTTTTTATTTATTTTTTTCTCCCCCCTTTTCTTTAGCTTTGTCTATGTATTTATGGGAAGGGGCTTAGGGTTAAGGGGAATGGGCTATCCGAATTTGGGCTCGAAATTGGGCTAGGAGAGTACTTAAATTCAAGATAGACAAACAATAAGCCCAGCTTAATTCTTTCTATTTTCTAAGAAATCAAAATCTATAAACTTACTAGTTAACCTTAGCTTATGTACCAAAATGGGGATAAAATTAGCAATTATTTTTGTATATTTTTATTTAAATTTATGAAAGATACATAAACTAAAATATTTTTATAATTTTAATTTTTGTGACGAAATAAAGTATAAGAGTCAAAATTAGTTGAAATAAAGATATTAGGCCTAAATTAAATATTTATATGGTAAAATATAAAAAATATTGGGGAGGGTCAAAAATCACATGTCTAAAATCTATCCAGAACAGTAGTTAGAATAAACCCATAAGGGGTGGCATGAGCCTTGGAGCCATTGATGACCCTGTCCAGTATCTTGATGATGAATGCATGCCAGTTAATTTGCTTTCCACTTTCGAGGTACTCCATCAGAACTAAGTCCATATAGTTAGCAATATGCCTTCTCTCCTGCCTGGGCAGTAGGCACTTGTTGACAAACTAAAAAATTGCTTTATGTTGTAACTTCATTTCACTTTTTGCACAAACTTGGTCTCATTCACTTCTTCAACATCATAGAATGTCCTAGTGATTTCAAGGACAGAAGGAAGGGAATCTAGACTAGGCCATCTTTGCCTAGTATAGTCATCATATCCCTCAGCAGGGATGTCAAGAATTTCTCCCAGCTTCTCTATATCAAAGGTCACTTGGACTCCTTTGACTTTGCTTGTAACTCTTCCATCTTTGACCTCAGCATTCGCCATGAATTCAATAATTTTATTTCTTGCCAATCTCCTATCCATCTGAAGGACCATGTCCTTCCAACCCTGAGCATCTAGGGTATCAACCAAACAAACCATTCCTGGTTCCACTAAATCTTTCAGAAATCTTCCCTTCAGAATTTTTCTTTTTCCAAACATGACCAACTTGTCTTGTTCACCCTCATAATCATTCTCTTCTTCTCCACTCCATTCCTCAACTTCAGAGATTGTGACTTGTTTGGTTTTCATTACAGACCTTGTCCTCTTGGCCAATGCAGGCTCAGCAGTCTTAGACACAGATGAAGACTTCTTGGGAGAAGTCTTGATCTTCTTTGTTTGGGGGTCTAAACCTCCACTGTTGTATCTTTATCCTAATGGACCTGTTCTATCTCCTCAACAACAACAACTTCAGAGGACTCTGCAACCTTACCCTTTCCTTTGTCCATCCTCTTTCTCTTGCTTTCAGCCAAAGCTCTTTGAAAGTCACTCTCAACTTGTTTCACTCTACTCCTTGTGGCTCTTCCCCTTGGCAAAGGAATTTCAGTAGTTGTTGGGGAGTAGGCCTTTCATTTCTTGGAAGGTTTAGCAGCACTGGGGGATTTTGTTATTGGAGTTCTCCTCTTCTTTAGATCATAACTTGCTCCTACCTTTTTCAGAAGGTCTGCTAGGGTTTCTTTAATTGATGAACCAGGTTCTTCTCCCTATTAACTTAAATCAACTAACCCCTCAGTAGCCTCCCCTAAACCACTTCTCCCTGACTTCTTGCCACTTTCTTCCACAGTTTCCTGTGCAACCCCACAAATTGCTGGTACAAGAAATTCAGAAGTGGGTGAGGAATCAGCCACTTCTCTCCCCTTTCCCCTTACATCACCACATTCACCCTCTCTCTCTCTCTTTTTCTTTTTCAATTTTATTTTTACCTCCACTCCTTAGGTATTTCCATATACCTGATAGGCCCAATCAAGACGAACCTATTTTCTCGATTTTCAGTCAAAGAAGAACTTACCTTAGAAGAGGATTTTTGAGCCATCTCCGAGTTAAAAGACCCAAGTCCTTCCCCCTCACTAGAAGATTTGTACGAATCAGAATCAGAGTCAGAATCTTAGACCTGACTTGTCTTTAGATTCTCGTTCAATTTCTTTGACAAAGCACCATATGCTACCATTTTGCGAGCAAGCATTTTTACTCGCCTTCTCCTAGGTTGAGGGGTAGTGCTAGGTGGAGGAGGGGTGGATGAATAAAAGGGAGTAGGTTGTAGAGGAGTTCCAGGGCTATCTTGGGGGTTCAACATTATAGCTTATTTGAGAAAGTTTGAGAGTTGAACTTTTAGAGAAAAAGTCAATTTGCAGTGAAGAAGGTTTTTGACGGTTTTGAATTATGAGGGTGCCAGGAATTTGTAATGAGTATTTATAGGAAAAGACTCATTTAATGGATAATAATAGCTTTAGTAGCCAATTAGCGGTCTAGTCAACATGAAATTGTAGTTTGAACGAACGGTGAGGCTTCCCAAGATTTTAGGTAATTTTTGTGGTGAGAATTCTAATAAGGTCAAAACTTATTCAAAAACAAACGGATAGAATTTTACGGGGTGTTGAACATTGGTATGACTCTGCTTATGATTTAAATATTTAATTTTCTAATTGTACAGAGTATAGAAAACATACCTTATCGTTCAAATGAACTAATATTGATGAACCAGGTTTTTCATTTAGAATTCTCTTAATCATGCCTCAATTTACCAAAATAGAGAGAATTATGTTAGATATTAGTGAGTCATATCAACACAATTCACAAGAGTATACTATTTTCAGTATGAGACTGAGTAAAAATTAGTCAGGATATTTACACAAGTTCCAGATTTACTAGCCAAAATTTTTTTCTTCAATTTTTCCCTTTTTTTCATTGTGCATTTTGAATTGGTCCCATTAGGTGATCTTAATCATCCATAGTTCTAACATGTTACTCTCAAAGCTTTCTCTACTTAGTGCTTTAGTAAAGATGTCAGCAATTATTTATTAGTAGCACAGAATTCTATAGTAATCAATCCTTTCTTATAGTTGTACCTTAAGAAATAATATTTAACATCTATGTGCTTAGTCCTCTTATGATAAAATGTGTTCTTTGTCATACTTATAGCACTAGTGTTATCACTAAAAATAGGGATGCAACCAATTTCAATGCCAAAATCCATTAGTTGTTGCTTGATCCACAATAGTTGGGCACAACAAGAGGCAGCAGAAACATACTCAACCTCAGCAGTGGATAAGGCCACTGAATTCTGCTTTTTAGTGGCCCATGATACCAGACATGAGCCAAGAAAATGAGCCATACCTGAGGTGCTTTTTCTATCCACAAGGAAACCTGCATAGTCAGCATCAACTTATCCTACTAGATTAAAGTTACTACCTTAAGGGTACCAAAGACAAAGATCAATAGTGCCTTTCAAATATCTCAGTATCCTCTAGACATCAGTCAAGTGGGATTCCTTAGGATTGGCCTAAAAACGAGCACAAAACCCTACACTGAAAACTATGTCAGGTCTGTTAGTAGTAAGATACAAAAGTGATCCAATCATACCCCTATACAACATTTTATCAACAGATGAACCGGGTTTATCTATGTCTAATTTAGTGACAGTTGCAATGGGTGTATCTATTTCCTTTGATTCGTCAATTTTAAACTTCTTAATCAACTCCTTTGCATATTTCTTCTAATGAATCATGGTTCCATTAGGGTTTTGTTTGATCCGTAAGCCTAAGAAAAAATTAAGCTCTCCCATCATACTCATTTCAAATTCACTCCCCATTAATTTTGCAAAATCCTTACTCAGGTTTTCAGTGGTTGCCCCAAAGATTATGTCATCAACATATATTTGTACTACTAGTAGATCCTTAACTTTTTCCCTCAAGAATAGAGTGCTGTCAATCTTACCTCTTTTGTAGCCACGTTCAAGCAGGAATTTGGATAGACGTTCATACCATGCTCTAAGAGCCTACTTGAGTCCATATAGAGCCTTGTCCAATTTGTATACATGATTGGACATTCCTTACTTTCAAACCCTAGAGGTTGTTTGACAAAGACTTCTTCCTTTAGGTAGCCATTGAGGAATGCACTATTCACATCCATTTGGTGAAGGGTAAATTCAATGTGTGCTGCAAAGGCTATGAGGAGTCTTATTGCCTCATATCATGCTACTAGAGCAAAGGTCTCATCATAATCAATGCCCTCCTTTTGGCTATAGCATTGGACCACTAGCCTTGCCTTGTTCCTTGTAACGGTTCCATCTTCGTCAAGTTTGTTTCTAAAGACCCATTTAGTGCTAATCACTGAACTGTATTTAGGTCTTGTGAACAGATGCCACACTTGACTTCTTTCAAACTGAATGAGTCTATCTTGCATTGCATTCACCTAATCTGCATCCTGCAAAACTTCGGCAACATTTTTAGGTTCAATAAGAGATAAGAAAGCATCAAAAGCACACAGATTCTTTAATTGAGATATGGTTTTAACTCCAGAAGTTGGATCAGTAAGGATTTTCTCAATGGAATGAGAACTTTTATACTTGTAAGGTTTCACGACCAACTGATTTCTGTTTGGAGTTTATCCCATGTTTTGTTGCTGAGGAACATGCTCATGAACATGTTCCATTTGGGAGTTAGATTCAGTTCTTTGTTCAGTTCCCCTTGTCAGGTTGCCCCGAATGGAAGAACCTGTTCCATCACCTGTTCCTTCTTTTGGTGCATCTTCAGCTTGAGCTGTGACTTCACTCAAGTCTCTTACCAGCCTAATGGCTTCATCTTCATGTTCTTATCTCTCAGAAAGGATGTTAGTTTCATAAAAAAATAACATGTACACTTTCTTCTACACACAAAGTTCTTTTGTTGTACACTTTATAAGCTTTGCTATATGAAGAATATCCCAAGAATACTCTCCCATCACTTTTGGGATCAAACTTACCTAGGGAGTCCTTTTCCATTATTGTGCACAAAGCACTTGCATCCAAATGCCCTGAGATGGGATATATTTGGTTTTCTCCCTTTAAATAACTCATAGGGAGTTGTGACGACCCAAAGGGTCATCAACTGTTTCCTTATTTATTCCATGCTTCCGAGGCCTTGAATACCTCATTTGGGTTTGCCTTGAATTACGTGCACAATCCGGGCTCATAGCCGAAAAGCTTAAATATGAATTCTGTGAGAAAAATGTTAAATTTTGATATTAAATTGATGAAATTTGACTTCGGTCAATATTTTGGGCAAACGGATCCGGACCCATGATTTGATGGTCCTGGAGGGTCTGTAGAAAAATATGGGACTCGGACGTATGCCTGGAATCGAATTTCGAGGTCCCAAGCCCGAGAAATAAATTTTTGAGTAAAATTGTTTTTCTGAAATTATTAAGGAAAATGGAAATGAAAATTGATTAGAACGTGTTGGTATCGGGCTCGTATTTTGGTTTTGGCGCCCGGTGTAGGTCTTATATGTTATTTAAGATGTTTTTGTAAACTTTGGTTGAAATCAGACGCCATTTGACGTGTTTCAGACTTAAAACTCTAAATTTTAAAGTTAATGAAGTTTGAGGAAAAACTAGTGATTTTAAGGCTTTATTCGTTGTTTTTGATGTTATTTTAGCAATTTTATCACACATTTAAGTTCGCAGGATGTTGTTGAGTTGGTGTATGTGTTTGATTAGGAGCCCCGAGGGCTCGGGTGTGATTCAAATTTGTTTCGGGATGGTTTTGGGCTTAGAAAAGTTGCAGAAAAAAATGCAGTCTGGTGTCCAGTGATTTCCTTCTATGCGATCGCATACGATAGCCCGCGATTGCATAGAGTAATTCTCAGGGGTTCAACTTTGTTCTATGCAATCGCATAGAGCCTCCCGCGATCGCATAATGCTAAGTCTAGGAGGTCCTATATTTTCCTCTACGCGATCACACAGCTCCATTTGCTATCACATTGTGTTAGCCCCTACTTCATTTTCCTTCTACGCGATCGCGTAGTGTTTCTTGCGATCGCAGAGCACAGTCATATGTACTCTATATGATCGCAACCCCTTTCCCGCGATCGCATAGAGCAATTTTTGCCAAGTTATAATTAAATTCCAGAACAGTGTAGTCGCAGATTCTTTCATAAAAAAACCAGAACTTCTTCTTCTCCAAGGTTCCCAAGCGTCCATTGAAGCCCCCTTTCACCAATACTTTGTGGGTTAGTAAATCTTAACTAGTTTCCTTCATTTTTCATCAATATCCATTGAATTCCTAAGCTTGAATCATGTAATTTAGGGTAGAAATTGGGGAAAATGGGTAGAGTTAGGGCTTTTTGCTTTCTCTTCATTTAGACCTCATTTTGGGGTCGAATTTGAAAAAAAATTATATATTTAGGCTCGTGAGGAAATGGGTGATATGAATTAGGTCCGAACCTCATGTTTCGACCAAGCGGGATCGGGTGCGATTTTGGGATTTTTGGAAAGAAAGCTTGGAAATCTATAATTAGACATTGGGTTTGATTTGTTTAGCATATATTGATATTATGAAGTCATTATTGTATAGATTCGATTGAAATGGACCGAATTTGAGAGGTAAAGCAGTTGTTGTGGATTGATTTGGCCGCGAAAGTTGAGGTAAATGTTTGGTTTAACCCTAGTTTGAGGGAATATGAGTTGAGTCTTATTTGATACTTGCTAATTGTCGAGTACGATGTATAGGCATGGTGATGAGTATCTATACATTGGTGTCTAGCATGATCGTGAGTCCTTATTTTGCCAATAGTTGGGATTATTGTTATATTTTCCATGCTTAATTGATGACTTCCATATGTTGTAAAGATCTTGTGAAAGTAATTTGTGATCTTTAAACTTCATGGAGCGTTGGCTCGAGTTAAAATGAAAATCGTGAAGGTATATTAGATAAGTAAATCCCTGGAGCATTGGCTGAAGTGGTAATGTGCACTATGAGATGAAAGTAAAAGAAAGAGAAAGAGTTAATGATTTATTCCCTTGCCGGGACATAGTTGATTATTGATGTTGTACTCTTGCCGGGTTTTTAATTGTTTGCTTATATTCCCTTGCCGGGATTTCCATTAATCTTTATTTATTTCCCTTTCCCTTGTTTGTGATTGTTGATTTGGGTGAGGAAGAGTGTTAAAGCACGAAGGGTGATGTCGTGCATTATTTTTTTATTGTGAGGAAAAGAGAGTAAAGCACGAAGGGTGATATCGTGCCGCACGATGTGCCATTCCGTGCCGATTCTATTGATTACATGTGAGGTATGAGAGTAAAAGCATGAAGGGTGATGTCGTTCACGTTGATATGCTATTGTTTGGGTGAGGATGAGAGTAAAAGCACGAAGGGTGACGCCGTGCAGTTGTTGATATCGGTTTCTTGTTGTTGTATGAGGTGTGCTTTTCCTTTGTATCAGTCAGTTTATACTTGAAGCTGTTATCTCCCCACATCATGTTCCCCTCCCATATTATTTACTTGTCTTGTATTTTGATTCAGCTGTATATATATAATTGCATAGGTTTATGTGGTAGTCTAGTCTAGCCTCTTCACTACTTCGTCGGGGTTAGGCTAGACACTTACCAGCACATGGGGTCGGTTGTGCTGATACTACACTCTGTGCTATTTTGCACAGATCCAGGTTTCGGACAACAGGAATAGCAGTATTAGTGTGGGAGCAAGCCTTTAGTCCAGCGAGACCCGAGGTAGCCTTGCAAGCGTCCGCATGCATGTCGTCTCCCTTATCTTCTCTTTTAGTTTGTTATGTTATTGTGTCGAGACAAACTATTTGTGTTTCTTCCAGACGTTGCATTTAGTATTCTTAGTAGTTCATGAGTACAATGACACCAGTCTTGGGTAGAGAATTTTGTTAAACTTTCTGCATTTCTATTCAATTTTATATAATGCCAAGACTTCCGCTTATTATTGAATTTTGTTGCTTTTATATTTTGCCATTAATTGTAAAATGTGTTAGATCATTAATGGTAAGGTAATTAAAATTGGTTTGCCTAGCTCTTATTAGTATGCGCCATCACGACTCCCGAGGGTGGGAAATCCGGGTCGTGACAAGTTGGTATCAGAGCTCTAGGTTACATAGGTCTCACAACTCACGGACAAGCTTAGTAGAGTCTGAAAGATCGGTACAGAGACGTCTGTATTTATCCCCCAGAGGCTACCGAGTAATAAAAAGTTTCCCATTTGTTCTTTCTTGTCGTGCGGTTTAGTTTCTCAATGCTAATTGAATTTCTACTCTGTTATTTCGCAGATGGCGAGAACATGTGCTTTTCTATCTTCCGATCAGGAGTCCGAGCCCCAGGTAGATCCCGCTAGGGGCAGAGGATGAGGCCGTGCTAGAGGCCTAGGTAGGGGCAGAGCTCAGCCCCGAGCAGCAGCACTAGTGGCGGAGCCTCAAGTCGACTTTGATGAGGAGGTTCTGGACCTAGCCCCAGTAATTCCGGTGGGCCCAGCTCAGGTCCTAGAGGGGTTTATTTCCACCCCAGTTCTTCAGGATGCTTTGGTCCGATTGGTGGGCCTCATGGAGAGTGTTATCTGAGCAGGTTTACTTCCTGTAGCACCAGCTGTCTCTCAGGCTGGAGGAGGGGCCCAGACTCCTGCTATTCGTACTCCGGAGTAGGTAGCTCCTCAGGTTTAGGCTCCAGTAGTTCAGCCAGTTGGAGCAGCTCAGTCGGGTGTGGTAGCCCAGGCAGGTGATGGGGCAGCCATGTCTACCGATGCTTTATGGATATTGGATAGGTTCACGAAGCTCTTTACTACTACTTTCAGCGGTGCACCCACCGAGGATCCTCAGGATTATTTGGACAGCTGCCACGAGGTTCTTTGGAACATGGGTATTGTTGAGTCAAATGGAGTTGATTTCACTGCATTTTGCTTATTTGGATATGCCAAGACTTGGTGGAGGGATCTCTGTTTATCTAGACCAGCAGGGTCTCCAGCCTTGACCTGGGAGCAGTTCACGCATACATTTCTGGAGAAGTTTCTCCCTATCACACAGCGTAAGGCCTATCGGAGGCAGTTTGAGCGTCTCCATCAGGGATCTATGTCAGTCACCCAGTACGAGACTAGGTTTATTGAGTTGGCTCGCCATGCTACTATCATACTCCCTACTGAGATGGAGAGAGAGTGAGACAATTTATTGATGGACTCGTCCAGCCTATTTGTCTCCAGATGGCCAGAGAGGCAGGGAGTGATATTACATTTCAGGAGGCGGCCAATGTGGCCCGGAGGATCGAGATGGTATTGACATAGGGGGTGGTCATAGAGTAGACAAGACACCCCGTCAGTCAGGCCGATTCAGTGGTGCCTAATCTGGAGGCAGGGATTCTTATGATAGGGGTCATCCTTCTAGGCCTTTCCAGTCATCCCTTCAGGTTTCTCAGGGTGCCCCAGGTGATCGTGGTTTTCGTGGGTATTATTCTGATCAGCAGCCATTCAGTGCATCGCCAGCTCCTATCAGTGCGTCGCCGCTTTAGAGTTTTCGTGGTAGTAATTCAGGTCGACAGGTCCAGCAAACTCAGTAGCCGAGGGCTTGTTACACTTATGGTGACATGGGTCATATTGCCAGATTTTTCCCTCGAGACCCAAGCTTTCTCAGCACCAGAGTTCTCGTGCCATGGTTCAGGCACCAGCTGCTCCACAGCCCACCTAGTCAACTAGAGGTGGGGGTAGAGGTGCCAAACGGGAAGGTAGAAGTCATAGAGGTGGATCTCAAGCCGCCAGAGGTGGATTCCATCCAGCAGCAGGCTGTCCCAGGGAGGCAGATCAGAGTGGTGGGGCCCAGCCCCGATGTTATGCTCTTCAGGCTAGGCCCGAGGCATAGGCTTCAGATGCGGTTATTATAGGTACAGTTCTAGTTTGTGATAGAGATGCTTCGGTGTTGTTTGATCCGGGGTCTATGTATTCATATGTGTCATCCTATTTTGCCCCGTATTTGATCATGCCTAGTGATGCATTGGGTATTCATGTTTATATGTCTATGCCGGTGGTGATTCCATCGTGGTCGATCGAGTCCATCGCTCTTGTGTTGTGGTGATTGGTGGTCTGGAGACTCGTGTAGATCTGTTGCTCTTAGATATGGTTGACTTTGATATTATATTGGGTATGGACTGGTTATCGCCTTATCACGATATCTTGGACTGCCATGCCAAGACTGTGACTTTAGCTTTACCGGGTATGCCTCGCTTAGAGTAGAGAGGGACTCCAGGTCATTCTACCTGCAGTGTCATATCGTATGTGAAGGCTCGGCATATGGTCAATAAGGGGTGTTTGGATTATTTAGCTTATGTTCGGGATTCCAGTGTTGAGGTTCCCTCTATCGATTCTGTGCCCGTTGTTTGTGAAATACCTGATATTTTTCCTTCGGACCTACCGGGCATGCCACCCGATAGGGATATTGATTTCTGCATTGATCTAATTTCGGGCACTCAGCCCATTTCTATTCCACCATATATTAGACCCAGTGTGTCTCCTTGGGGTGCTCTGATATTATTTGTCAAGAAGAAGCATGGGTCAATGAGGATGTGCATTGATTACCGGCAATTGAACAAGGTAACGGTCAAGAATAAGTATCCACTACCGAGGATTGATGAATTGTTCGACCACCTTCAGGGTGCAAGGTTATTTTCCAAGATTGACTTGCGATCTGGTTACCATCAGTTGAGGATTAGGGCATCTGATGTCCCTAAGACAACCTTCTACACTCGGTATGGGCATTATAAGTTCTTGGTTATGTCATTCGGGTTGACAAATGCCCTAGAAACTTTCATGGACTTGATGAATCGCGTGTTCAGGCCTTATTTGGATTTATTCATGATAGTGTTCATTGATGATATATTGATATACTCCCGCATCCAGGAGGAGCATGAGCAACACGTTAGAGTGGTAATTCAGACTCTGAGGGATAGTCAACTATATGCTAAGTTCTCGAAGTGTGAATTCTGGTTGGGTTCAGTTGCATTTCTATGTCATGTTGTATCAGCTGAGGGTATTCAGGTGGACCCAAAGAAGATAGAGGCATTCAAGAACTAGCCTAGACCAACATCAGCTACAGAGATTTGGAGTTTCTTGGGGTTGGAAGGTTACTACAGACTGCTCGTGGAGGGATTTTCATCTATTGCAATCCCGATGACCAGATTGACCCAGAAAGGTGTCCAGTTCAGATGGTCGGATAAGTGTGAGGAGAGCTTTTAGAAGCTCAAGACAGCTCTGACTACGGCACCGGTGTTGGTTTTGCCCACAGGTTCAGGGCCCTATACAGTCTATTGTGATGCTTCCCGCATTGGGTTTGGAGCAGTGTTGATGCAGCATGGCAAGGTCATTGCCTATGCTTCGAGACAGTTGAAAATTCATTAGAAGAACTATCTAGTGCATGATCTAGAGTTGGCAGCCATTGTTCATGCATTGAATATCTGTAGGCATTATTTATATGGCGTGGCGTGTGAGGTGTTCACTGATCACAAGATTCTTCAGTACTTGTTCAAGTAAAAGGAGTTGAATTTGAGGCAGAGGAGGTGGTTGGAGTTGTTGAAGGATTATGATTTTACCGTTCTTTATCATCCGTGAAAGGCCAACGTAGTGGCCGATGCTTTGAGTAGGAAGTCAGCCAGCATGGGCAGTCTTGCCTATATTCCGGTCAGTTAGAGGCTGCTTGCTTTGGATGTTCACGCTCTAGCCAATCAGTTCATGAGACTGTGTGTTTCTGAGCCCAGTCATGTGTTAGCTTGCACGGTCGCTCGTTCTTCATTATTGGAGCGTATCCGTGACCGGCAGTTTGATGATCCCCATTTGTGTATCCTTAGAGACACGGTGCAACGAGGAGGTGCCAAGCAGGTTACCTTAGATGCAGATGGAGTTTTGAGATTGCGGGGGCGAGTTTGTGTGCCCAATGTGGATGGGCTTCGAGAGTTGATTTTGGAGGAGGCCCACAACTCCAAGTACTCTATTCACCCGGGCGCTGCGATGATGTATCAGGATTTGCGGCAGCATTATCGGTGGCATAGAATGAAGAAGGATATCGTAGCATATGTGGCTCGTTGTTTGAATTGTCAGCAGGTTAAGTATGAGCATCAGAGGCCTGGTGGTTTACTTTAGAGGATTGAGCTTCCCGAGTGGAAGTAGGAGCGGATTACTATGGATTTTGTTACTGGGTTTTCGTTGACTCGGAAGAAGTTCGATGTGATATGGGTTATTGTGGATAGGCTGACCAAATTAGTGCATTTCATTCCTATAATAGTCTCCTATTCTTTTGATAGGTTCGCTGAGATCTATATTCGGGAGATTGTTCGCCTTCATGGTGTGATCGTGTCTATCATTTCGGATCGGGGTACGCAGTTTACCTCGCGCTTCTGGAGAGCAGTGCAACGAGATTTGGGCACACAGGTAGATTTGAGCACGTCATTTCATCCCCAAACGGATGGTCAGCCCGAGCAGACTATTCAGATTTTAGAGGATATGCTTCGAGCTTGTGTTATTGACTTTGGGGATTCCTGGGATCAGTTCTTTCCTTTAGCAGAGTTTGCCTACAACAACAGCTACTTGTCGAGCATTCAGATGGCTCCTTATGAGGCTTTGTATGGTAGGCATTGTCGGTCTCCGGTTGGATGGTTTGAGCCTGGAGAGACTCAGTTGTTAGGTATGGATTTGGTTCAAGAGGCCTTGGACAAGGTCAATATGTCTAGGCAAAAGTGCTATGCAGATCATAAGGTTCGAGATGTAGATTTCATGGCTGGTGAGTGAGTATTGCTCCAGGTGTCGCCTATGAAGGGCTTGATGAGATTTGGGAAGAAGGGCAAGCTTAGCCCTAGGTTCATCGGTCCGTTTGAGATTCTTGATCGAGTGGGAGAGGTGGCTTATAGACTTGCATTGCCGCCTAGCTTATCAGCCGTGCATTCAGTTTTTCATGTATCCATGTTTCGGAGGTATCACGGCAATCCAGCTCACATGTTAGATTTCAGCATTGTCCAGTTGGACAAGGACTTGTCTTATGAGGAGGAGCCGATAGCTATTTTGGACCGGCAGGTTCGTCAGTTGAGATCCAAGAGTTTTCCTTCCGTTCTTGTTCAGTGGAGAGGTCAGCCTCCTGAGGCATCGACCTAGGATTCCGAGTCTGATATGCGGAGTCGTTATCCTCATCTTTTCCCTAACTCGGGTACTTCTTTCTTTTATCCGTTCGAGGACGAACAATTATTTTAGAGGTGGAGAATGTGATGGCCCACACTTATTTTCCTATTTATTCCGTGCTTCCAAGGCCTTGAAAACCTCATTTGGGGTTACCTCAAATTGCGTGCACAGTCCGGGCGCAAAGCCGAAAAGCTTAAATATGAATTATGTGAGAAAAATGTTAAATTTTGATTTTAATTTGATTAAATTTGACTTCGATCAATATTTTGGGCAAACGGACCCGGACCCAGACCCGTAATTTGACGGTCCTGGAGGGTCCGTAGAAAAATATGAGACTCGAGCTTATGCCCGGAATCGAATTCCGAGGTCCCAAGCCCGAGAAATGAATTTTTGAGTAAAGTTGTTTTTCTGAAATTATTAAGGAAAATAGAAATGAAAATTGATTATAACGTGTTGTTATCGGGTCCGTATTTTGGTTCCGGCGCCCTGTATAGGTCTATATGTTATTTAAGATGTTTTTGTAAAATTTGGTTGAAATCGGACGTCGTTTGACGTGTTTCGGACTTAAAACTCTAAATTTGAAAGTTAATGAAGTTTGAGGAAAAACTAGTGATTTTGAGGCTTGATTTGTTGTTTTTTATGTTATTTTGGAGATTTGATCGCACGGTTAAGTTCGTAGGATGTTTTTGAGTTGGTGTATGTGTTTGGTTAGGAGCTCCCAGGGCTAAGGTGTGATTCGGATGTGTTTCGGAATGGTTTTGGCCTTAGAAAAGTTGCAGAAAAAAATGCAGTCTAGTGTCCAGTGATTTCCTTCTATGCGATCGCATAAGATAGCCCGCGATCGCGTTGAGTAGTTCTCAGGGGTTCAGTTTTGTTCTATGCGATCGCATAGAGCCTCCCGCGATCGCATAGTGCTAAGTCTGGGAGGTCCTATATTTTCCTCTACGCGATCGCACAGCTCCATTCGCGATTGCATTGTGTTAGCCCCCCCTCCCCCCCTCCTTTATTTTACTTCTGCGCGATCATGTAGTCTTTCCTGCGATCGCAGAGCACAGTCATATCTACTCAATGCGATCGCAACCCTTTTCCCGCAATCGCATAGAGCAATTTTTGCCCAGTTATAATTAAATTCCAGAAGAGTGTAGTCGTGGATTCTTTCATAAAAACACCCGAACTTCTTCTTCTCCAAGGTTCCCAAGCATCCATTGAAGCCCCCTTTCACCAAGACTTTGTGGGTTAGTAAATCTTAACTAGTTTCCTTCATTTTTCATCAATATCTATTGAATTCCTAAGCTTGAATCATGTAATTTAGGGTAGAAATTGGGAAAAATGGGTAGAGTTAGGGCTTTTTGCTTTCTCTTGATTTAGACCTCGTTTTGGGGTCGAATTTAAAAATAAATTATATATTTGGGCTCGTGGGGGAATGGGTGATATGAATTTAGTCCGAACCTCATGTTTCGACCAAGCGAGTCTGGGTGCGATTTTGGGATTTTTGGAAAGAAATCTTGGAAATCTATAATTAGACATTGGGTTTGATTTGTTTAGCATATATTGATATTATGAAGTCATTATTGTATAGATTCGATTGAGTTGGAGCTGAATTCGAGAGGTAAAGCGATTGTTGTGGATTGATTTGGCCGTGGAAGTTGAGGTAAGTTTTTGGTTTAACCCTGTCTTGAGGGAATAGTAGTTGAGTCTTATTTTATACTTGTTAATTGTCGAGTACGATGTATAGGCATGGTGACGAATATCTATACATTGGTGTCTAGCATGACCGTGAGTCCTTATTTTGCAAATAGTTGGGATTATTGTTATATTTTCCATGCTTAATTGATGACTTCTATATGTTGTAAAGATCTTGTGAAAGTAAATTGTGATCTTTAAACTTCGTGGAGCGTTGGCTCGAGTTAAAATGAAAATCATGAAGGTATATGAGATAAGTAAATCCTTGGAGCATTGTCTCAAGTGGTAATGTGCACTATGAGATGAAAGTGAAAGAAAGAGAAAGAGTTAATGATTTATTCCCTGGCCGGGACGTAGTTGATTATTGATGTTGTACCCTTTCCGGGTTTTTAATTGTTTGCTTGTATTCCCTTGACGGTATTTCCATTAATCTTTATTTATTTCCCTTGCACTTGTTTGTGATTGTTGATTTGGGTGAGGAAGAGTGTTAAAGCACGAAGGGTGATGCCGTGCATTGTTTGTTTATTGTGATGAAAAGAGAGTAAAGCACGAAGGGTGATGCCATACCACACGGCGTGCCATTCCGTGCTGATTCTATTGATTACATGTGAGGTATGAGAGTAAAAGCACGAAGGGTGATGCCGTGCACGTTGATATGCTATTGTTTGGGTGAGGATGAGAGTAAAAGCGTGAAGGGTGATGCCGTGCACTTGTTGATCTCGGTTTCTTGTTGTTGTATGAGTTGTGCTTTTCCTTTGTATCAGTCAGTTTATACTTGAAACTGTTATCTCACCACAGCATGTTCCCCTCCCATATTATTTACTTATCTTGTATTTCGATTCCGCTATACATATATAATTGCACAGGTTTATGTGGTAGTCCTATCTAGCCTCGTCACTACTTTGTCGGGGTTAGGCTAGACACTTACCAGCACATGGGGCCGGTTGTACTGATACTACACTCTGTGCTATTTTGCACAGATCCAGGTTTCGGACAGCAGCAATAGCAGTATTAGTGTGGGAGCAGGCCTTCAGTCCAGCGAGACCCGAGGTAGCCTTGCAGGCGTCCGCAGGCCCGTCGTCTCCCTTATATTCTATTTTAGTCTGTTATCTCCTTATGTCGAGACAATCAGTTTGTGTTTCTTCCAGACGTTGTATTTAGTGTTCTTAGCAGTTCGTAAGTACAGTGACACCAGTCTTGGGTGGAGAATTTTGTTAAACTTTCCGCATTTCTATTTAGTTTTATATAATGCCAAGACTTCCGCTTATTATTGAATTTTGTTGCTTTTATATTTTGTCGTTAATTGTTAAAATGTGTTAGATCATTAATGGAAAGGTAATTAAAATTGGCTTGCCTAGCTCTCTTTAGTAGGCGCCATCACGACTACCGAGGGTAGTAAATCCAGGCCGTGACAGGAGTCTTCTCGACAAGGGGTCTGGTCATGCATCTATTTATGATGTAACATGCAGTATTTATAGCCTCTGCCCAGAAGCTATGAGGCAGTTTACTAGAAAGAAGCATAGTCTTAGCCATATCTTCAAGAGTCCTATTCTTTCTTTCAACTACTCCATTTTGTTGGGGAGTCCTAGGTGCAGAGAAACTATGATCTATACCTCATCACAAAATTCAGCAAACTTAGCATTTTCAAATTTAGTTCCATGATCAGACCTAATTGATGCAAGTTTATTTCCTAGTTGTTTTTGAGTTTTTCTAACAAAGGCAGTGAACATGTCAAATGCTTCATCCTTAGATGTTAAGAAAAATACCAAGTAAACCTAGAGTAATCATCAACAATTACCATCACATATTTCTTACCACCTCTGCTCAGTGTTCTCATTGGACCACAAAGATCTATATGGACCAGTTCCATTGTCCGAGTCGCGCTTACCATATTCTTGCTTTTAAAAGAGGATCTTACCTGCTTCCCCCTTCATAAGACACACAAACTTTGTCTTCCTTGAACTTGAAGTTAGGTAATCCTATCACCAGGTCCTTGGAGACTAATTTATTGAGTTGATTTAGACTTGCATGACCAATTCTTTTGTGCCACTAGAGGGGATCATTGTCCAACACACTCAAGCAAGTGAGTTCATTTTCTGAAAGAGTGGACAATCTACATTGTAAATATTATTAACTCTTTTTCCATGCAAAACAATCTTGCAGTGGTAAGATTAATCACAAAGCATTTTGTAGAGGTGAATGCTACCAAGTTACCTCTGTCACACAGTTATGATACACTGTTAGGCTATATTTCAAGCCATCTATCAAGTAGACATTCTCAATGGAATGTGAGTCTGTATTATCTACCTTTCCAACCCCAATAATCTCACCTTTCTTCCCATTTCTAAAGGAGACATTACCTCATTTTAAGTCCTCAAGTGAAAGGAACTGGTTCTTGCTTCCAGTCATATGTTTTGAGCAGCCACTCTCCATGTACCATATTTGGATACTTTCCTTCACTTGGACCTGCAAAATGAAATCAGGGGTTAGTCTTAGGAACCCAAACTAGTTTGGGTCCCTTTCTATAGGCAAAAAGGTGAATTAGATTCCTTTTGGCCCATCCAAGCAGCCTATTTTTCTTATGGACACAGCTTTGTTCTTTTGACTGCCTTTTTCTTTGCATTACATTCACTTTTGTAATGACCAGTCTTGCCACAGTGTGTGCAGATTTTGTTTTTAGGAAGTGTGATGTACTTGCTTTTGGGATCTCACTTAGGTGCTGGAGTCCCATAGCCAAGTCCTCTCTTGTTGCTATTGTGGTGCTCTTGCAGCCAGGATAGTGCATTGGAAGACTTATTCCATTTGCAAGTTCTGTCTAGTTCATGTTTTACCTTCCCTAGGTCTTCTTTTAAGACTCTTATTTGTTCATCTTTCTTGTACAACTCGTCCTTCATTTTTCCTAGATTTTCTTCTAAGGTGATATGTGTGTGATGGGCCTTCTTCTTACATGTTCCTAATTTTAGTTTTAAATTTTCAGATCTAAGTTCTAAGATATTAGTGTCAAGTTCAAGAACTTGGTTCTTCAACTCAGTATTCTTACTATCACTCTCACTAGCCCTAGATTCTAGATTCTTGCACTTGGATTTTAAGATCACACACTCCCTTCTCATTGTTTATTACCTCAGACTCATCAATGAAGTCTAGCAATAATTCAGATAACATTTCTTTAGACAAAATTTAATCCTATCTTTGAGATGAATCACACTTAACTCTTGTTCATCATTTGATTCTCTAATGCCCATAAGTGCTTTTTCATCTCCAGCTTCATCTTATCATCATCTGAGGTTTCTCCCTAAGAAACAACCATTGCCTTTGTTTATCCTTTGTTCCTTTTGGGTTGAACCTATTCTTTCTTCATGTTCCTTCGTTCAGCCCTTTCTTTCTTCCATTCAATTTCCCATTGAGGATAATTCTTGATCATGTGGTTAGTCTTGCCATATTTGTAGCAGCCCTCATTGGTTTGTTTCTCAGGAGACCTTGGTTTGTTGATGGTTGTACCTCTTGAGAACCCTTTCCTCTCATTAGGTACTTCTTGAAATCCCTTGTGAGCAGGGCCATTTCATCATCCTCTAGATTTGCACCTTTAGCTATTATGAGAGTCAAGCTCCTTTCCTTCTTGGGTGCATCTATTTTCATGGTTTGCCTTCTCAGTTCATAGGCAGTAAGATTTCCAATAAGCTCATCCAACTTGAGAGTGGAAAGCAGCAATGTTCTTCGATTCCTGAATAGCAGTGATTTTGCTTTCCCAAGTTACTGGTAAGACCCTTGTCAGGATTTTCTCAACCTTGTCTTCATCAAGGATAATTCTTCCAAGAGACTTAAGTTCATTTGTTAGTGTTGTGAACCTTGTGTACATCTCCTGGATAGTTTCTCCTTCCTTTATGGTGAAATTCTCATATTGGGAATATAATAGTGTTCCTCTTTATCTGTTTACTTGAGGAGTCCTTCATGGGCCACTTGTAGAGTGTCCTATGTCTCCTTAGCAGTTGTACAACATTGAATCATGATGTACTCATCTGGACCTAGTCCACACACAAGTCATTTGTCATCCTTGGCATTATTTTCCCATTTGTTCAAATCCTCAGCAGTGTAGTCAGCTCTTGTCTTTGGCACATCCACTCCCTCAGCATTCTTCTTTGTTGTAGCCAAGGGAACATCAGTGACTATGTCCCATAGTTTATAGTCTTCTCCTATGATGTGATCTCTCATCCTGTTCTTCCACCAAGAATAGTATCGACCATTAACGAGTGGGGGCCTAGCAGTGGATTTCCCTTCCTAGTTTCCATGTGGTGCACTCATCTAGATTTGTTCCTAAGGTGTTAAACTCTTCAAGGATAACATATTCTACTACCGATTGATGTTTTAAACTTCAATACCACACAAGAGGGGGGGATGATTTGTATACCCAATTGTTTCTTAACTTGATTATAGAAGGACCTGGTTCTTCTATGTGTTCCAACTACTACTGTTAGTGGAATAATAAGTAAAGAAAATAAAGAACACATATATTTTTATGTGGAAAACAACTGGCTCAAAAGGTGAAAAAATCACGACCTACTACTCATTAGGATTTTCCCAAACTTTCACTAAAATCATTGAGCCAAAAATTGCATTTACAAAAACTCTTTTGTAAACCTAGGACTAACTCTAATCCCGTTGTGGCACATAGCCTCAGCTGTTGCGACAACTTCAAGTTAACTCTAACTTGAAATCTCTAAGTACCTAATACAATTGCTTCTATAAAAGCTGAAAGGTACAGTGTAAAATCACCTACTACAATTGAACTAGATAAAAGATAGACACTTGGAACTGGTTCTTCTATCTGGTTCAAGTAGCTTTAGGATTGCACGTTTGAATCACACATAAATTGCTTGCAAAATATCCTTGCTATATTGCTCTCAATTCACGTTTAACTTCTGCTTATGTGCATTACCTGTAAAAGAGAACAAGACTGATATTTAAGGAGTTAGTCATAAGAGATTGACTAGGATACAGATGCTACTCTTCCATGGTGAAAGAGTTCTAGTTGATCTCATACTCTCTTATCCTTTTCTTAAACCGTGTTCTCTTTGTGTAAGGAGTGTTTCTCCTTATCCAATATGCAACCTTTTCGATCTTGATAAGGAGATATCACTTCTGATAAGTTAGGCTTATCTCCTTCACGTGCATCTCACATGTTTGGGTTAATCATTATTGTGCCTCACAAGATGGACCTGGTACATGACTGAGTTCTTTTGTCAATATTCAAAACATTACTCTTACTTGGGCCAACAGTGATGCACTTGGTTGAATGTTATGTTATTTATCTAAAGGATCAAGGATCAAATCCTACTTAGTACTTTCTTTATTGGGAAACTTACACAAATGTCCCAAATAAATCTCAACTTATAGTCATAGACTTACTAAAACTAGCCAACAAAAATTGAAAAACCAAATAATAGGGTTCTTTCTCAAAGAATCACATGCAAAAATCACCTTCCATATTTAAAGCATGATTATCAACACTAGATACAAGACGGAAAGAAAATTTCATGGATGAGGTAGCAAATAAGGTGATGAAATATAAAAATATTTACAATATTTAAAAAATCTAAATAAAAAAAAAGTTTTTCAATGGGTATAGGTGAAATTCATTGAAAATATATAGATAAGTCAATATACAAAATTTGAGGAAGATTGGAGGTGATTTGGACTGGTTTTGTATCAAAATTCGTAATTAAATCGAATTCAAAAAAGTCTTCTCTGACATGTCGATGCCCTCTTTTTCTAAAGGCGAAATCGGGTTTACGATATTTTGGCGGACAACTCTTTTTCTTTTGGGAATTGGGTTTTGCAATTTGAAGAGTCGCCACTTAATGATTAAGTGCATTAGGACACTAAGAACAAATTTGATTTAGGAAATCAAGATTGGGTAAGGGCTTGAAATTATCTCGAGGGGAAGGTGTTAGGCACCCCTCAAGATCCACTACTGTGGTTCCCGGCCATGCTATAATTGTGACTTTAAGTGTAAATGACAAGTGAACAAGCAAGAATTGCAAATACGAGATAGTTTTCACATAACAGTTGCAAGAAACTGGAGTAAAAGAAGTTAAATAAGCTGAAATTTGGAAAGAAAGCAGTTTTTAAAAGTTATGAAAATAACTAAGTAAAAGGGAGGGGTTTTCACATAATTTATGCAAGTAATTAGAGTAAAAGAGGTTAAAGAAGCTGAAATTGAACAGTTTTTCAAAATTTTGAAAAATAAACTAGTAAGGGGAAGGGGTCCTAGGTTTATAAATAATATGGATCAACCCACACAATACCCGATAACCGTTTATACACGTGGTGTTATCGCGTGGTCATCATATCCATATCTACCCTTTCCCACCTCGTGAAGGTATTAAAACGCGAAATAGTATCGTTACTTATTGCATACCATTACCCGTCCCAATCCTATCAGTCCCAGAGGCATTTGGAACTACTAGTCCTAAAAGGGAAGGAGATTGGGGCTTTTCAGAGTTTGAAAGGATAAAATTCTAATGCGACAGACAAAACACATAAAGCAGTTAGGGGAAACACATAGCAATTTAAAAGGCTCGAGCAGGCCCCCTCAAAAAGAAGCAAATTGTCTAGCATCACTTCAGGTACTGGCTTTAGTCTGAATTAAATTTAGCGTTAGGACAGGCTGCTTTATCACATATTTCTCAGATGAGAAGTCCGAATTAGGCTTTGTCTGGTTGTAGTTTATCAAGGACTGACACAGTTAATCAATTACCTACTGGCTTGCCTAGGTGGAAGTATACTGATTTTTTAAAGGAGGGGTTACTGATTTTAGAGCCAACCAAATTCTGAAAATGTTAAACAACATTGCTACTGATTTTAGAGTTATAGATAAAATAGACGAATTAGATTCAAATGGCTGCTCCTATAGGCATGATTTCTAAGCATTATTAATTTTAAAACGATTATCGAGATGCAGGAATCCTATAGGCATGGTATCTAGGATGCAACTTGTTATTATTTTAACCTAGAGACTATTTGCCTAATGATAGATGTATATGCAAAAGTGCAGAAAACCTATAATCATGATTTCTATATGCAGATACTTATAGGCTTGGTCTCTATATGTGTTGATGCAATAACTTATAGGCAAGATTTCTAATGTAGCTATGTAACAACTTAGGGGTAGGATTTCTACACGAGATGTATGAGAGCAGAATTTATAGACAGGATTCCTATATGATATGCACAAATGCAGAACTTATAGGCATGGTCTCTATATGTATTGATGCAATAAAGTATAGGCAAGATTTCTAATGAAATGTATAAGTGCAGAATCATAATTCCTATGAGCATGCTGTCTACCCATATGCATACACAAGTGACCCTCCCCTTTTACTAGAACCCCATAAGTTATTACAAGATATTATAGACCAAAATGAATCAGAAAAAGTAAAATTACATCTGAAAATTAAGCTACAACCAAACAGCCAAATTCAGACTCAAGGTCTAACAATATGAGATAAACCATCTTCCAGGATCAGATTTCCAAAGCCTTTCTCTTATTTGGGTTGTGTCAAAGTTCCCAAGAGTCTCAAGTGGACTCGGGCCAGTGCTTATACCCCAATTACATTGCAGAATTAGATTATAGTGCAGTGTAGAAGGGCCAGCCCTCAAATTTCCAAGTTCAGAGGGAACTCAAGGTCCCAAGGCAAGGCTCATAGGAGGGGGGCAGAACTTAGAGTCTAAGAGTAAGTGAAAGTGCATAGAGGGGAATTAGGGAAGGCCATAGCTGGGTGGTGGTCATGCCCAGCAATTAAGAGTGCTGGCACACCCCTGACCAGCTTGTTAGCCACAGTTGGGAGTTAGGATCCATTGAGGATCAGGTTTAGATATGGGCAGTAATATGGATACTCCCAGGCCATGAGCCTTAACTCAAACACACAAAAGGGAGTGAGGTTATGGGGAATTCACAACAAACAGCAAATGTAAAAAGAAAGAACATACATAGTTAACATTAATCACTGAACACGAATAGCAGAGTAAATAGGATTGCAGAAAACTATAAATAAACACATAGGGGTGAGGTAGGAAAGTTAAATTAGAACATACCAGTTTCAGGGAAAACAAACAAGTAAAACAGTAGTCTTGAAAAGCCAAGTTACAAGCAAACAGTTCCAAAAGATCTTAGAAAGAACAGAATGATGTGAGAGTATTGAACTCAAAGCAGTATTGTAAGTGTATAAGTAAGTTGAAGGTATTGAACTAAAGGTTCGAGGTATTGAGCTCGAAGTGGTCTCAAAAGTGCAGAAGGGTAGTCCCTTTTATAGTGCAGAAAACGAGTAAGAAACGTAAGGGAATAACATTGAAATAAATCTCCCTTTAATTAGGGATTCTAATTTCCAACGGGTGAAAGACAATTAAGGAAAAAGTTAACCAAAAATATTTTCCAAGCAGTACAATGAAGGGTAAATACATAGGAGTTATTTATGGAAAAATCCAATGGTACACGGTTTGTAAAAAAAAAAGGAAAGGGAATCAATCAAACAACCAGTAAAAATCAAAATTACAGGCTTAACTCAAATGGACCAAGTCAGGAATAGGTAAAGGATTCAATTAGGGAAAATCAGTAGCAATCAATCAAACCCCATTAGAGGATTTCAGAATCAATTAATTTGTTGGTAAAACCTTTTGAAAGAAGAGTTCTCATATATAAAGCACACAAATATGTGAATCAAAAAGAGACTGTCAAGTTATAGAGAAGAGAATTTAATCAAAGAGAAGTTCAGAATCATAATCAAAGAGATACATGTTCAATTTGTAGACTCAAAGTGAGTCTGAGGGTCCAGGGTCCGAAAGTGGAACCCTAACTCGAATACAAAAGTCAAAATTGCCAAAGGAAACCCTAAATACCGGGGCTTCAAACCAAATCAGACAATAGAGATGAGAAGGCATGCCACTTGATAGAGGCTCAGAAGTCTTTTCCAAAGACTTATGAGAAATCAACAGACCCGATACAAAGAAAGAAAATAGATTCAAGGTCATGGAGATCATGTTTGAGAATACTTGAAACTTAAACAAGTTCAGAAGAAAGAGGTAATACAAACTTAAACCAAAATAGATGAAGCCCGTTTAGTAAGAACACGAATGGAGTCTAGTAAAGCAAACAAAAATAAAAGAACTCAACGGTAAACAAATATAGTAGAAGAGTAAGGAAAACATAACACGGATTAACGTGTGAGCACATGTATAGAAAAAGAAAAGTTGGGATAGTACATGCGTAGAAAAGAAGCCATACAAGCATAACACAGACAAACACACATAAACAAAGAATCAGATAGAATCAAAAAGATCTTTTGAAAACTTTTTCAGAAACGATTTTGAAAAGAAAATTTGGGGAAAACACTTTAGGAGCCCAGTAGAATACAAACATACCATAGATCTAAGAAAATAAATAGAGAAGAACCTCGAGCAGATTAGGGTTTCAGAGAAACCCTAGAAACGAGAAAGGCTTGGAAGAAAAAATCAGATCCTGGGTCGAAAAAGTCAGGAGTCAGGCTTCTAATACTTGAGTATGCCGGAGCATGGCCGGAGAGGCCATAGAACTACAGATCTGAGAAGATCTAAAAAGAGAACCATCAAATTAAGCCTTCAAAAACTCGAACAGATTAGGTCTAATGGTGGAGAGGGGTGGGTACAGACCATCCATCGCTTGAGAAGCCATGGATTCCGGTAAAAATACGGTGAAATAAGGTAGGAGGAGGCTAGGGTTTCGAAGAACTGTTGAGAGGATTTGAGAGAGTTTGGGATTCAAAGGCGGCGGGACAGGTGAGAATGAGGGATTAGGGTATGTCATTGGGGGTTAAAAATGGTAAGGGGGATTTATGGCCGTTGATCAAAATGATCAACGGCCTGGATCAAAAATGGAACCGAGCGGTTTTTTTTAATTGGGTCGGGGTCAGGTAAAAAAGAAATTGGGCTGATTTAATTGGGGTAGAATTGGGTCAATTTAAGGTCTAAAATTAAAATGTAAAATGGGCTGTAATTGAAATAAATGGGGCCAAATTTTAATTAGCCAGTTTTCCCTTTTTATTTTATAAAAATAGTAAAAAATAATTTTAAGAGTAAATTAAAAGTACTGAGCCAACTAATAATATATAAATATTAATTTAAAAATACTGAAACTAATTTTACAATTATAAAAATGCTATTAATTTTAAAGTAGGTTATAATTGCAATTATATGCAATTTAGTCTTTTAAATACCAAATAAATTTGTAAAAAATATTAAAAAATCACCTTAGCTATATTTTGGTGTAAATATGAGAATAAAATAAGTCATTCACCAAAATTGAGAGTTTTGGGAATAATTACTGATTTTGTACTGCTAAAAATGGACTACAAATGGATTTAAAAAATCTTTAAAAATTTGAAAAAATACCAAAGTTCTTGGGCATGCTTATATATGCATATAATTGTTATTTTAAAAGAATTTTTTATGCAAAAATACATAGGAAAAAATTAGGTATCAACAGCTGCCCCTCTTTACCCGGGAAGGATGAAAGAGTTGTCGGGTAAAGATATGATGGCCAATTTTGACAGAACGGAATGGTTTGAAGCGATTGACCGAGCTCTAGTTCCTAATCTACCTAAATATCCCTGGTCTTATAGGAATCATGTCATATGTAGTTCGGGATCCATCGGCAGAATATGTCGATGTAGATTTTTGGAAAACGGGTGCGATATTCAGGTTGAGAAAGATGGTTGAAGTCTAGTAGGTTGTGGGAACTAGAGCGGGATCGCTCCTGCTAAGACGGTTGTTGCTAGCCGGTTTACCTGCAAATGAGCAATGCGAACATATATATATTCCATAAATTTAAACGTGATGTAAGTTCCCGTTGGACCATGAATGCTGTCTTTGGACGGTTAGGATGGCGTCCTCAGACCATGACGTCCTGGGCCACGAAGTGCATAATAAAGGATTCGTAGGCATGACATGGTGTTCTCAGGACCATGAATGATGTCTTTGGACGGTTAGGAGATAAAATGGGGTCCTCGGGGCATGACATGGTGTTCTTAGGCTATGAAAATGGTGCCTCCGAACAATGACGCCTTCGGACAATTTGGCGATCTTTCAGCCAATGAAATGCGGAAGGCGACGATCTTTCAGCCCATGAAATGCAAAAGGTGGAAATCTTTCATCCGATACGGAAATGTAAATAAAGAGTGACGATCTTTTAGCCAGCGCAAGATGTAAAAGGTGGCGATATTTCAGCCATGCAGATGTAAGTAAAGGTGGCGATCTTTCAGCCATGCAAGATGTTAAAGGTGGTGACATTCCAGCCATGCAGATGTAAGTAAATGTGGCGATCTTTCAGCCATGCAAGATGTAAATGGTGGTGATAATTCAGCCGATGCAAGATGTAAATAACGGTGGCGATATTTCAGCCGATGCAAGATGTAAATAAAGTGGCGATATTTCATCCATGTGGATGGGGGTAGAGCTTAACCTCAGAAAGCAGAAAGGTAGCCTTATGCAAAGCAAAAAAATGCAGATGGAGACAAAGCCTAGTCTCGGAAGGCAGAAAGGTAGCCTTATACAATGCAGAAATGCAGATGGAGATAGAGCTTAGTCTTGGAAGGCAGAAAAGTAGCCTTATTCAATGCGGAAATACAAATGGAGGTAGAGCTTAACCTCGGAAGGAAGAAAGGTATCCTTATGCAATGCAGAAAAATAAAAGGCGAACATTAGTAAAATCTCTTAGCTGATGGCTTGATAGCTGATAGCTAATTGCGATATTGTGGTTGCTGGGGATGTTGTGTGCGGATAGAAAATGTGAATAGGTGATGGTTCTGAGGGTCGTATTCCCAAAAAGTATGAGTGTATAAATGTATTCGATGATTTGCATCTTGGGTTCCTGCATCCAAAGAAAAATTGTTAGTTTTGTAGAGGGGATAGGTTAGTTCGTATTCCCTGTTACACCTCCTTTTTATGCTGCACCCCGTGAGGGGTGTAATAAAGGGAGTTTTTCCAATTAAAGGACAATCAAAACGGGATTCGTTTATTAAGAGATTTAGAGTCGCCACTTGGGAGATTTATGGTGTCCCAAGTCACCGGTTTGAATCCCGAATCGAGGAAAAAATTGACTCAGTATTACAGTCTGCAAACCAGAAATCCGGATAAGGAATTATGTTAACCCGGGAGAAGGTGTTAGGCATTCCCGAGTTCCGTGGTTCTAGTACGGACGCTCAACTATTATATTTGGCTAAATTATCTGATTTTTAATACATGTTTTTACCTATGTGCTTTTAACTTTGACCCGCTTTTATTATTATTTTTAATGAGAATTACAACGTCGTGAAAACACATCTCGAACCATGTCACATCAATGCACCCGTGGTTATTGACATATTTCGACTTCATTGAGATTTGGATTTGGGTCACATAAATGTGCACCCGAGTTTAAGAAAGTAAATTATTAAAAGCGCGCCTAAAGTGACTAGCGCGTTATTATCTTTGTGGAGGACCGTGAAATTTGCTAAACGACCTCTCCCGAAATCTAAGTATTTTAATTCAACCATTTATTGAGGGCCCCACAGTTTGCGCGTTTTATTTGGCGAGGCTCGTCTCATTTTTATTTAAGGATATTCTAGAGCGACTATGTTTTTTCTATTTATTTTGTCTCTAAAAGAAATAAAGAAAAGGCCTAATTACTTAAATTTATAAAACCGAGCTTCAAGTTTAAGTCCGGATTCAAGCAAAAGGGGGAACCTTTTAATTTAAAACCCGCTACCTAACGCGAAAGCCCAAACTTATACTATGTTAAACTATACATTGAAATCTTTAAAACAGGCCGAATCGCAACAGGGACCCAGGCCCCCTAACGAATATGCAAGTCAAACGTGGGCCTAGGTCGTTCATTTTAGCCTATGTCGAGTGGGATGGCTGTCGAACCTTGGCTAACGCAATATGCAGACTTCTAGTTCACAGATGGAAATATGCTGAACGGCTTCAAATTATTCTAGCATGCATTCACTGATTAGCAATAAGGGCAGGTAATATGTACTTATTTCGATCAATAGGACATTGATTGTTTTATTTCCAATTTCATACTCAAATCTTCCTACCCAATTATCTACTGATGAGTTGCTGGATGTTATTAAGGGTAGAAAACAACTGGAAGCTCAAACTAAAATTAACATGCTAGTCACAAACATAGGCTTCTAATGAATAAGCTAAATGATTTAACTATGTGATCTTATCTATACAACAAACTAACAATTCAAATCCAAAGCAGTCCATGAATTTCGGAATAATAGCATCACTAAACTAATGCTCAAATTCATGATTTCAAAACTAGATTACTGAAACTATCTTATTAAGATGTCAAACCATTTGAACCTGTTTTGCAATTACTGAAGACAAATTAGGCTACCTTACATTACACTATACCAGTAATACCAATTAACTAAGGAAGAATAAGTCCAGCAGTCACAAATTTAAACTAGACAGCCCCCATTATAGTTCAAATTTCAGTCTGATTATACAAGGCCAACACAAATTAAAGGCAAAACTAAACAAGCATGAACTGTCTAATATCTACTCCACTATGGCAATTTGAATACACAAGTTCCAGAATAGCATCTCATTTCAACTTCTTGATTCAAAAGATTACATCAGCAGGTGTTTCGAATGTGTACCTGGAAGATTGAAACACCAATAAGAAGAAAGAGGAGATCAGCTACAACAATAGTTCCAGCAATTAAACAGCAGTTCACATCAGCAATCCAAGTCAAATTCGAAGCCCAGAAGAGTTCGGAAAACCAAACAGGATTTATAGAACAGCCCCAAAAATAATACCAAAACTTAAGTTTGAACTTAGTGACTGAAATGCAAACAACCAGCTTTTCTTTTTAATGTAACAGTGACCTTTCCATACTCTCAAAACTGAAATGCTTGACAGCTTTTGATCTCCAAGAAATGATCTATCCAACTTGTAAAATGATGTCCCTCTGTGTGTGTTCAAGTTCTGAAAGTTGATAACTTTCAGAATTCTCTCATTCTTAAAAGAAAACTCCTCTGATCTTAAACTCCAAGACCAACTGACATAGAACCTAAAAATTGATTGCTTCTTTATCTAAAACTTATGGTATTCTCTCCAGCGTTATCAGGAATCTGTCTTAGACTTTTTAAGCTCTCTAAGGTCTGTCCCCTAGTCCCCTTTCAGAATGTGTCTATGTGCATTTATATTCCTAAAACTGACCCCTTTTCCAGCTCCTTTTTTCTTCTTTACAGTTGTTCCTCTAGACCTTTTATTATTACCTCATACTTCTTTTTACTTTCCAGCTTGTAATATTCCTATACTATGTTTATCCTTTTAGCTTTTTATCATTAACCAATTGTTTCTCATTTCCAATTAAAAACACTCAACAGACCAATAGTCCCCTTTTTTGATTAAATTATTCAAAGGTTCAGTGGCCCATTGAACATTCAATTAGCAGGCCATTTTAAACTGACACACTTTTAGGTTTTAAATCCCAAACTACCCCCTGAAACTACTGAAATCACTACCCATCAGCTATAACCAAATTTATCTAATTAATTAACTAAACTACAATAGCTATAACCAATTCAACTTATCAAATCAGTCAGCAATTCAAGCTAGACTCTCAGATCAAATCAAATGGCATCAAAATGAAGACCAATGAGTCAGAACAAAATTACCTTTGAACTAAGAAGGTCAAATTTCTGATACAGATACATGGGGATAGACTAACCACATTTGAAACAAATTACATTTCTAAATTAACATCAGACAAAGCAGAATAAATGTAATAAGATTAACAGTAATAGGAAACCAGCTGGAAAATTGTTACGGATTCAACACAGACGACCTATGAATACTGATTAGTTTGAAAGAGAACAAACTAAAATCAGAGAGACCAAACATACACACTAACATTTTTAGAGACCAAAAGGAAGAAACAACCAGAAAATCTTAAAAAGATTGACAGGTTCATGATAACAGAATAACAAACAGTCAATTCACGACATTTGAGTGACCAAGCCATTCGATTCAATGACGACTGGCCAATCAATTCAAACGTTGTGAAGAACTAATCTCATATGAACGGATTCAATTCAACACAGAGATAGAAACAAAAATGAAGTAGGAGGAGAAGGGGACTGAAAATTAAACAAAAACTACAAGATAACAAAAAGAAAGGAGAATTGAAAAATACCCGAAAATCAAGCGGACAAAAACTGAAAACTCCTTGTCCCTTCGTTTTAGACTGAAGCGGACCTTAATCGTGTGTTTCCAATAATGAAAACATACGACTAAGATCTAATTTAGTCCAAAGATACTCACAACCCGTTGGAATTTTAACTTAGGTCTCAGCTTCTGTGATTTACTATTTGAGACCTTGGAAGGGGATTTGAGGGAAAAGGGGTAGGGATTTGGTAAGGAGAAGTCGCAGAGGTTACAGGGTGTGAGTTGGGATAGTTTTAGGTTTGGCGTCGCCACCAAGGGATCTTGTGGCGGCGCTGGGGTTCTTGGCTCAAAATCGACATTCGACCAATTTCAGGCAGGTTCGAAGGAAGGTGTTTGGATATTTGGAATGAGGAGGTGAAGGCGAGGCTAGGGTGTTATTTTGAGGTGATTTGGGGTGAGCTAGGGTTTCTGACTGATCTTCGATTCAATATTCGAAGACATCGGCCGGAATTCGAGGGAAGCTGGTTGGGGGTTTGGAAAAAAGATGTTGTGGAGAAGCTAATTCCAGGGAGGTTCGAAGGAAGGTGTTTGGATATTTGGAATGAGGAGGTGAAGGCGAGGCTAGGGTGTTATTTTGTTTGGGGTGATATAGGGTTTCTGACTGATCTTCGATTGAATATTTGAAGACATCGGCCAGGATTCGAGGGAAGCTGGTTGGGGGTTTGGAAAAAGGATGATGTAGAGAAGCTATGGTGTAAAATTGGGGTTGTTTAGACCACCGGAACCGCCATGAGGCGATTTACGGTGGGTGGTTGACGGCGGAGTATGGCGGAGGGTGCTGGGCCTGTCTCTGATCATTAGAGACGATGGGAAGGGGGGTTGGCTTGGTGGCTGGGTATGGTTACGCATTTATATACGGGAGGGGGGGAAATTGATCCTGGCCGTTTGATCAAACGAGATCAACGGCCTGGATCATTTACTTAAATGGAAACGGTGTCGTTTGGTGTGGTAATGGGGGGGACCGGGTTGAGGAATAGGTCGGGTGGTTTAGACGGGTAAGGGAGATGAGATGTGAGCCGTTGGATGGTTTTGGATGAACGGCTTGGATGGGGATGCTTTAAACGACGTCGTTTGGTTGGGCATGGAGACGGACCGACTTGGGCCCGGTAAAGAGGGTGAAATTTGGGCTGGTTTGGGATGGGCCTGGTCCGATTTTCTCTTTAATTTTGTTCTCTTTTCTTTTTTTTTATTTTCAAAAATTCTAATTAAAATAAAATACAAACCTAAATTAATCCTTGTCCAAATTATTATAAAATACTAGTTAACTCTAAACAGTAATTATCACAAAAATTAAACACCAATAAAAAATAAAATCACACAGTTTGGACATTGAATGCTAAAAATGCAAAGTACATATTTTTTTTGTGATTTTTCATTTTTGTAAAATAAACTTAATTACTCCTAATTGTAAAATTAAATCCTAAATGCAATATATTTTTGTATTTTTTATTAATGCAAAAAATAAACATGCACAGACAAATGCAAACGATAAAATAAAAATAATACAAAATCCACAAAATTGCAAACAATACAAAACTATTTTATTTTGAATTTTTGGGAGTAATTTTCATATAGGGCAAAAATCACGTGCTCACATTCCCCGTGGACTTCGCTTGTCCTGCTTGTCTCTATTTTCAGCGATGTTGTGCATCATTGGGGTAGCGTTGCTAAACAAAGCAATTTTGATAATAGACATGCGTGATTTAGTAAAAATGTAACATAAATACATAATTGAAAAATAGTTTTCTTTAGATGAACCGGCCACTGTGACGCGGTTCCATACATTGAAACCTCTCTTGCTCAAGAATTTTGAGGGTCCTCCGTAAAATTCTGCCCCAGTTTAGTGGGTTGATACTTCGGACAGCTGCTTGCGATGATCGGCTGAAGTTACTTCGGAATTTTGAGGGTCCTCTTCAAAATTCTGCCCCAGTTTCAAATTGCGGGGGGAAATGAAAATTTTATTGAAATGTGATCGAACCCATAAGGCTGCCTACATATCCCCTCTTAAATAGGAATCAGGTCATACGTAGTTCAAGTTACATCATAATCATAAATGGTTACTGTCACACCTCCTTTTTTACTACACCCGCGGAAGAGGGTATAATAAAGGGAGTTTTTCCAATTAAAGGACAATCGAAATGGGATTATTTTATTTAAAGATTCAGAGTCGCCACTTGGAAGATTTATGGTGTCCCAAGTCACCGGTTTAAATCCCTAATCGAGGAAAGGATTGACTCTGTATTACAGTCCGCGAAATAGAAATCCAGGTAAGGAATTCTGTTAACCCGGAAGGAGTTAGGCACTCCCGAGTTCTGTGGTTCTAGCACGGTCGCTTTGATCCTACTTGGCTTATTAAATTATCTAATTACTAATTTTAGAACCTATGTGTTTTTACCTTTTACCACATTTAAATTAGGAAAATTATCTTGAAACGGGTCACGCGTACGTGTACCCGTTTGTTTGGCACGTCAAAATCATGTCACGCGAACGTGTCTATAATTAATAATGCTTTGTTATTATTAAGAAAGTTTGCCCGAAGTTGTGTGAACGCATACTCCGATTCCGTTTTTAGAAATCATAATCGTGTCAGGCGAACGTGTCCACAACCACGATAGTATATTAAACGTGCCTAAAGCAAGCTACGAACATTTGTCATTTTTATATCTAGGTTATTACTATGAGGGAAGGAAATAAATATATGCCTTTTCAAGCAAAGTTCAAGAGAACTTCTGAAAAGAAAGTTCACTGAACTGGAATTAGAACGATGAAATTTTATGACTAGTTGCTCACAGTAAGGAAAGGATAGAAAGGAAGAATATTACAGAACTGCAACTTGACTTCTGTGAATTGAGCATATTAACTTTTAAACTCTTCTTTTAAGTTCATGGGAAAAAGCAACAGGTTCACCCACCACAAGATGTAAGTGTTCGTATTCCTTCCTACATAAGTAGCTCTAAGCTAAGAAATGATTTTTTGCTTCTTTATTTAAGTTCATGGAAACAAATTACTTAAACAACTTATGATAGAGGCTCATATTTTTCCTACAATTTCTGTGGTGATACTAATATTATGAAGATCATGATCGAAGTTGCACGAATGCATACTCCGAATTGGTTTTTAGAAACGTAATTGTGTTACGCGAATGTATACATAATTACAATAATCAATTCAAAACGCGCATAAAGGTTCGCATACCCAGTCAGTAAAGCAAGAATACAGCGATCATATATAAGTTCCCAGCAATCCAGTAAAGTGAAACTGTCCAAATACATAAGGCATTCTAGCTAGACTCATTCACATATTAAGCAATTTCTTTTTTGAAGTCCAACTCCAGAAAAGGACAACTCTGCGACTATTAAATAAGTAAGAAAATTACAAGCGGTCAAAAGAGGAGAAAGACAGTCAAATACGAGCTGGGAAATGAGTAAGCCAGCAATGTAAAAAAAAAATACAAGGGGCAACTCTTGTCACGCTGAACTCTACATCCACAAGATAATCTTACAATAAAATCATATTCATTTGAAACATCAATCCTAGCTATCTTAGGTGCATTGCTCAAAAGCTCTTTTATCACATGAGAACAGAAATATCAATATTTTCAAGGTTAAAGAACCAGATACCATACATCTGATTACTCATATTAAGAAATTTCATTCTTGTACTCCTTCCCAATTATCTAGATTTGAGTCAACTAACATTTAGCCATCAATGTAGCACACCAACAATGATTCATTCAGTCTAATTGAAACAATCAACTACACTAAAACAAATAATTTCCCTTACAAGTATCACAATAGAATTATTAAAATTAAGAACAAGAGAGGGATAAACCTTGATTGCGGCAATTTTCTGTGTTGTACAATGAAATAGGATCTCAAAAATCATCCAGCCAAAACAAACGAACTATTTGATCTAAACCTCAATGAATCCTCCATTTTCTATATATTTGAGCTTTTCCAATTAAAATTTCTTCAGAACAGAATACGCAAAAGACGCCAACGGAAACTCGAACTACAAGTGACAACCTCGACGAACTCGACTCAATCCAACCTTCTCATTTTAAATTCAGATCTGGTCGTTCTTGACGATGGGGGGATGAAGGAGAAGACCTTCAGGGGGAGGGATCTCTTTTTTATGTATATACTACTGATTGCTAAAGTATCTTTTGTGTGTCTTCCTTTGGCTCTTTAGGTGTAGGTTTATGTAGGTGTAGGGTCTAGGGTTATATTTTGTGTATTTTGCCAATTAGTCCCTAGGTCTTTTGTGTATTAGGTCCTTAGGGTCTTTTTATTTGTTTTAGTTACAAAATAGAGTCTAGAAGGGTCCCTAGGCTTAATGGACTAATCCGAATTGGGCCAAGAATTGGCCTCTAAAACTCTTAAAATTGTAATCCAACACCTTAATTGACTCCTTTTAAAATAAGATAAAAATACTACACAATGCCAAAGCTAATTTTAGTTAATTAAACCAAACATAAAATTATTTTTGTATTTTCGAAATTATATAGAGATAAAAATAAGATACTATTTTTGTATTTTTTAAAAAATTATGAAAAAAACATAAACTAAAATATTTTTGTGATTTTCCATTTTTATGACGGAAATAATGTAAAGAAGTCAAAAATAGCTATATTAGGCCTAAATTAAATATTTGCATGCTAAAATATAAAATATCTTGGGGAGGGTCAAAAATCACATGTCTACAACTACTCCTCTTTGACTGAAAATGCGAAGAGTTTTCAGACAAAGAACGACTAGACAAGTTTTTGACCCGACCCTTATTTGGGAGAGACTAAAATTGAGAAGGGGGGAATGTGACCGAGCCCTGGTATCTGAGCTGCCTACATATACTTGGCTATAAAGGAATCAGGCCACGTGTAGTTCAGAGGTGAATGAGGTGATGGAGTATACCGAGGTGAAGAGCCAGTCGAGGTGTCGTTCCGCCGAGGTTCCGGTCTGCGGTCTTTTATTACATCAAAATCAAAATAAATAAAAAAGATTAGCTAAGCGTATGAACTACGAGTTACAAGATTCATATCTATAAGTCTTTTGAAGCTTGATCTTGAGTCTTGAGTGGTTCTTCATGCAGACTTTAGATTTGAACCTGGACGCTTGCTAGTTGCAGGTGCTAGTTCATCCTTTTTCAGCTTTTCGGATCAAACCCGGACATACCATGCTTGTGACTTTAGTCATGTATTGAGCAGCCCCATCTTTTATCAACTTCTACATTTGGATTCACTTCTTTCTTTCTTTTTCTTTTTTTTTTTATTCTGGATTGTGACTAACTTCTGTTGATCATCGCGGACTGTTGACTTGCATTCTTGCCGCGAGCTTCTACCACTTCTAACTTGAAATAGATTCTAAAATGACTTCCCTTGTTCTCTAGATGGCCGCCTGATTGCTAAAACTTGAATTGTATTCCCTTGCTCTCCAGGTGGGCGCCTGATTGCCGAAATTCGAATTGTATTCCCTTGTTCTCTAGGTGGGTGCCTGATTGCCAAAACTTGAACTGTATTCCCTTGTTCTCTAAGTGGGTTCCTGATTACCAAAACTTGAACTGCATTCCCTTGTTTTTAAGGTAGAAGTCTGATTGCCAAAACTTGAATTGTATTCCCTTGTTCTCAAGGTGGGTTCCTGGTTTCAACAAAATAGACAAACAAAGAAAGTTTTCTGCCCCAGTTTGGTAGCTAGCTCATATGGGAGTGTTAACCCAAATCATATTACCAAATATCAATAGGAACTTGAAAACTGAAACTTGAATTGTACTCCCTTGTTCTCCAGGCGGGCTCCTGACTGCTGACTTGAAATGTATTCCCTTATTCTCCAAGCCGGCTCCTGACTACTGACTTGAATTGTACTCCCTTGTTCTCCAGGTGAGTTCCTGACTGCTGACATGAAATGTATTCCCTTATTCTCCAGGCGGGCTCCTGACTGCTGACTTGAAATGTATTCCCTTGTTCTCTAGGCGGGCTCCTGACTGCTGACTAGAAATGTATTCCTTTGTTCTCCAGGCAGGCTCCTGACTGCTGACTTGAAATGTATTCCCTTATTCTCCAGGCGGGCTCCTGACTGCAGACTTGAATTGTACTCCTTTGTTCTCCGGGCGGGCTCCTGACTGCTGACTTGAAATGTATTCCCTTGTTCTCCGGGCGGGCTCCTGAATACTGACATGAAATGTATTCCTTTATTCTCCATGCGGGCTCCTGACTGCTGATTTGAATTGTACTCCTTTGTTCTCCAAGCGGGCTCCTGACTGCTGACTTGAAATGTATTCCCTTATTCTCCAGGCGGGTTCCTGACTGCTGACTTGAAATGTATTCCCTTGTTCTCACGGCGGGCTCCTGATTTCAATAAAAATAGACAAAACAAAGAAAATTTTCTGCCTCAGTTTGGTAGCTGAGCACATAGGTGAGTGTTAAACTGAATTCTTCTACCAACTATTACTAAGAATTTGAAAGCTAGGTCCTATTATCCAGGGTGGTCTTGACAACTCTTAATTGAACGACAATTATAAACCTAAGTTATATCTTCTAAAGGTATTACTTCCGCTAAGTCCTGTTATCTAAGAGGGTCTTAGAACTACATCCTATTATCCAGGAAGGTCCTGAAAATCAAAATCAAGTCTTTTCTTAAAAATGACAATTTTACGAGAATTTACGCTACATCTTGTGATCTAATAGAAATCTTAAAACTAGGTCCAATTATTCCGGGGGGTCCTGACAGCTCCTAATTGAATCCTATCTTAAACATGCAAACTTTAAAGCCAACTTATATTCCTTTGGGGTATATTTATGCCAAATTATGCTACTCATGATTGTTTGAAATTTAAACTACGTCCCATTTTCCAGGAGGGTCCTGAAAACTCCTAATTGGATTCTATCTCAAATATGCAAGATTTTAAGCCAACTTATATTCCTTTGGGATACATTTATGCTAGATTTTACTACTCATGATTGTTTTGAATTTTAAACTAGGTCCCATTTTCCAGGAGGGTCCTAAGAACTCCTAATTGAATCTTATCTTAAACATGCAAACTTTGAAACTAACTTATATTCCTTGGGGTACATTTATGCTAAATTAAGCTACTCATGATTATTTTGAAATTTAAACTAGGTCCCATTTAGGGAGGGTCCTGAAAATCAAAAGGCAAACCTGTCTGGTGCTTGCTTTTCCTTTACGGAGGGTTCTCCGAAACAACCAAAACTTCTGCCGCTGTTTCAATCAAAGAAAAAAATATTGTCAGTCTAAAATGTGGTGGTTGGTTTGTGTTCTTGAACTTTGAGGGCGATTGCTCCTTCGCTTCCTGCGGTACCTTTGATTTCAACTTGAAAGACATTGCATGTTTATTGACCGGCCGCTTTTCTATCATATTTATCATAGAAAATACCTCTTCTCCTTACAGACCCAATATCCTCTATTTGTTGCATTGCTCATGAACTGGCATCTACCCAACCTTTGTGTTTCACATGAATCCCAAAGCACGTCCATTGCCCCCACTCCGTGTGTATGTTGTTCTTTCTTGACTTAAACCACTGGCCCTGTCCTTGAGGTCTTTTGCTCCTTCACTTGCCATGATAACTGATTTCCATTCGAATACTTTGCTTGTTCCTTGACTAACCACTTCCTTTTTCACCCTTAATATAGAAAATACCTCTTCTCTATTCAAACCCAATACCTTCTATCTGTTGCATTGCTCCTGAATTGACATTTACTAACCTTTGTGTCTCACATGAACCCCAAAAGCACGACACTTGTCACCCCTCATTGTGTATGTTGTTCTTTCATGACTTAACCACTAGTCTTGTCCTTGAGGTCTGTTGCTCCATTGCTAGCCAAGATAAACTCGAATTCTTCTTGGAAGATCTTGCTTGTCACTGGTTTACCACCCTTTTGTCAATCTTATCATAGGAAATACCTTTAATATGTTCACCCTAAACCTTCATATTTTGCACTGTTCATGAATTGATATATACCAAGCCAGCATGTTGATTGTTACCAGCTCAGTGCGCTTGTTGTTCTTTCCGGACTTATTACGCTTTGATGTGCTAATCAGATCCTATTTTGTGCAATTGGAAAGCTGGTGGCAAATTTTGAAGTCATTTCTCACTTGTTCTGACCTAACAGACTCAGGAAGAGGAAGTAAACACGACAAAAGGAATAGAGTAGAGGACAATAGAAAGAGATGATTCCTAACAAGAAAACTATAAAGTAGAAACCTATCGGATGTGGATACCAACTCTAATGACCATGACATGCACCTGCGGCCTTTTCTGTTAAGCAAATCTGATGTTCAGCTCTTGTCGTACCTTTTTGCCATGAAACTGGGCTTCAATGCTCCGTTTATCCAATCTGATTCACAATCCTTATTCGACTTGTAGTGCTCGAAGGGTTTTCACCATCAAGCCTCTCTCATTTTGGTCTTTCTCTCAACTCACCGTCGCCTTATGTGCCCGTGAAGGTTTTCACCAATAAGACTCTCTCATTTTTTATTTCTCTCGGCTTTAATCACCTTGCGGTACCCGTGAGGGTTTTCATCGATAAGACTCTCTTATTTTTTCTTTTTCCTGCTTGAACCATAGTGTTGCCCCTCATATGAATCACCTTTACTTGCTCGACTTGGCATTTCTCGAAGACTAATCGGAAGGTCTTTCTTTGGACCGTAATGTGGGCTTTTGGATAGGGTTAGAAAGAAAGGGTATCAAAGGCTCAAAACAATTCAAAAGGGTTCCAAAATTACAACTTTCGGGATCAGATTCTTACAACAACTATAACTTCTGCCCCAGTTTCTTTTCTTGGGGACTTTTGGGTCTTTATTTTGATAGGACGGAACTTGTCACGACCCAGATTTCCCACCATCGGGATCGTGATGGCGCCTACTCATGGTAACTAGGCAAGCCAACTTATTTACCTTTTCATTAATAAACAAATCTGTCAATAATTTATAGCATCAATAAGAAATATAGAATTCAATAATAATAATAATAATAATAATAATAATGATAATAATAGCAGAAGTCTAATTTATAAGTCTGAATCAAACGCGGAATAGTCAATAATAGCCTCTACCCAAGATTTGGTGTCACATTACTCACGAACCACTAAGAATATACTAAATACAAAGGTCTGAAAGAAACATAAAAGCTGTCTGGCTCGAAACAAGGAGGCAACAGTCTAAAAGAGAACATAAGGAAGAGACGTCGGGCCTGCGGACACCTGCAAGTCTACCTCAGTCTCATAAAATGGAAGCCTACTCCCGCATTAATGCTGCTGCTGCTCCTCAAAACCTGGACCTATGCAAAAATGCACAGAAGTGTAGCATCAGCACAACCGACCCCATGTGCTGGTAAGTGTCAAGCCTAACCCCGGCGAAGTAGTGACGAGGATAGACCGGACACCAGGCTATGGGGAAACATGCTATGGGGAGATAACAATAGTAACAGTAATCCCGAGTAACAAATTAAAGCAGCTTAGATTCACAATGAACAAGGAATCAATACTCAATATAAACACGTGGTATCAATAACTGTTGTGGCGTGCAACCCGGTCCATAATTATCATTGTTGCGGCATGCAACCCGATCCATAAGTACCACTGTTGCGGCATGCAACCCGACCCATATCAATTATCATGTATCATTATTGCGGCGTGCAACCCGATCCTCATATGTTATTGTTGAGGCGTGCAACCCGGTCCTCAATATCATTATTGCGGCGCGCAACCCGATCCATATCATTCAGCAGTCTGACTCCCCAAACAACAATCACAATTAAGGGGCATAAAAATAAGCAAATATTTGATGAAATCCCGGCAAGGGAGAGAATCCAACAAGTTAAACCAAACATCCCGACAAGGGAATAATCAACAACGCTTTCTCTTTCTTACTTTTCTTCTATTATAGTCCACTCTACTATTTTGAGCCAACGCTCCCAAGAATCAAGTCCTTTCATATACTTTCAATATTCGTATCACAATTCGAGCCAATGCTTATAGGTATCAAATAATCATATCACCGTTCACATATTATTCACAACATATAGAATCCTCCGATAAGCACGAAATTCACAACCAATTCATGATAATAACTTTATAAGGACTCACAGTCATGCTAGACACCAATCTATAGATACTCGTCACCATGCCTATACATCGTACTCGATCACATAGCAATTAGCAACAAGACTCAACTCATATTCCCTCATGCTAGGGTTAAACCAAACACTTACCTCAATGCCTTGAAATCTACTTAATCCTCAACTATTGATTTACCTCATGGTTCAACCTCCAATTCGCTCGAATCTAATCACAAATTGCTCAATTACTTTAATAGACACTATATGAATCAATTTGAATGCATAAGAATGAATTTCCCAAGTTTTTCCCAAAAATTCCAAAATCGCCCCCGGGCCCACGTGGTCAAAACCCGAGTTTCGAACCAAAACCTAGTTACCCATTCCCCCACGAACTCAAATATATAATTTATTTTGAAATCGGACCTCAAATCAAGGTCCAACACCCAAATTTCTAGAAAACCTAGGTTCTACCCAAAAACCCCAATTTCACCCATAAAAATCCTTGATTTTAAGTGGAAAACATGTTTAATGATGTTAAAGATTGAAAGAATTGAGTAAAAATCAACTTATAATTGATTTGAAATGAAGTTTGCTCTTGAAAAATCGCCTATGATGTTTGGGTTTTGAAAGAATGGTGAAAAGTGATGAAAATTCGACTAAGTATAAAATTTGCTGAGTCACTGATGTCGCAATTGTGAACAGGGGTTCGCAATTGCGAAGCCCGACCAAAAAGTGGGAATTGCGAACTCTGCTTCGCATTTGCGAAGCCAGGCCATGAAAGAGACCTTCATATTTGCGAACATGATCTCACATTTGCGAGCCCTTCACGTCGCAATTGCGATTGGGAACTTCATATTTGCGAAACTAGGCAGGCTTGGGGACTTTCGCATTTGCGAGCCAAACCATCGCATTTGCAATAGTGCCCGAGTTTCTCAAAATTTGCAATTGCGAAGCAATGCTTGCATTTGCGAGCTCGCAATTGCGAGTCCTCCCTTCGCATTTGCGAAGATCACAGAAGCCAACATACCATATTTTCAAAAAAATGGAAAATGCAATTCGATGCCTATCCAAAACTCACCCTAGCCCTCGGATCTCCAAACCAAACATGTACAAAACCTCAAAAACATCCTACGGACTTACTCGTGCGATCAAATCGCCAAAATAATATCATATGCAACTAATTAAACCTCAAAATTCATAATTCTTTCCAAGTGTTCATAAAACATAAGATTTCTATTTCAAGTCCGAAACACGTCAAACGACGTCCGTTTTCAACCAAACTTTACAGAAAGCACTTAAACCATATATAAGACTTGTACCCGGTGTTGGAACCATAATACAAGCCCGATACCATAGTCTTTTAATCAATTTTCATTTCCTTTTTCCTTGATAAGTTCAGAAAAACAATTTCACAGAAAAATACTTTCCTCGTGCTCTAGACCTCGGAATTCGACTCCGGGCACATGCCCGAGTCCCATATTTTTCTACGGACCTTCCAGGATCGTCCAATCTCGGGTCCGGGTCTGTTTACCCAAAATGTTGACCAAAGTCAACTTTAATCATATTAATATCAAAATTCATCATTTTTCACATAGAATTCATATTTAAGCCTTCCGGCTACACGGCCAGACTGCACACGCAAATTGAGGCAAGTAAAAATGAGGTTTTCAAGACCTCGGAAGCACGGAATGGATGAGGAAATAGGTTATGACCCTTTGGGTCGTCACATCCTCCACCTCTAAAATAATTGTTCGTCCTCGAACGGACAAAAGAAAGAAGTACCTAAGTCGGGGAGCAGATGTGGATCACGGCTCCGCATATCAGACTTGGACTCCCAGATCGATGCCTCATGAGGCTGACCTCTCCACTGGACACGCACTGAAGGAAAACTCTTAGACCTCAACTGTCGAACCTGTCGATCTAGGATAGCTACTGGCTCCTCCTCGTAAGACAGATCCTTGTCCAACTGGACAGTGCTGAAATCTAACACATGGGCTGGATCATGTGATACCTCCGAAGCAGGGACACATGAAACACTAGATGCACGACTGACAAGCTGGGCGGCAATGCAAGTCTATAAGCCACCTCTCCTACATCAAGAATCTCAAATGGGCCAATGAACCTAGGGCTAAGCTTGCCCTTCTTCCCGAATCTCATCACGCCCTTCATAGGCGATACACGGAGCAATACTCGCTCACAAACCATGAAAGCTAAATCTCAAACCTTGCGATCCGCATAACTCTTTTGCCTAGACTGAGCTGAACGAAGCCTCTCCTGAATGATCTTGACCTTATCTAAGGCCTCCTGAACTAAGTCTGTACCCAATAACCGAGCCTCTCCCGGCTCAAACTATCCAACTGGAGACCGACATCGCCTACCATACAATGCCTCATATGGGGCCATCTGAATGCTGGACTGGTAGCTGTTGTTGTAGACGAACTCTGCTAAAGGCAAAAACTGGTCCCACGAGCCTCTAAAATCAATGACACAAGCTCGGAGCATATCCTCCAAAATCTGTATAGTCCGCTCGGACTGACCGTCCGTCTGAGGATGGAATGCTGTGCTCAACTGAACCTGGGTGCCTAACTCTTGCTGAACCGCTCTCCAGAAGCGCGAGGTAAACTGCGTACCCCTATCTGAGATGATGGATACCGGCACCCCATGAAGGCGAACAATCTCCCGGATATAAATCTCAGCTAACCTCTCGGATGAATAGGAGACTGCTACTGGAATGAAATGTGCTGACTTGGTCAGCCTATCAACAATGACCCAAATAGCATCAAACTTCTTCCGAGTCAACGGAAGTCCAGTAATGCAATCCATGGTAATCCTCTCCCACTTCCACTCGGGAAGCTCAATCCTCTGAAACAAACCACCAAGACTCTGATGCTCATACTTCACCTGCTGACAGTTCAAACACCTAGCCACATATGCAACAATATCTTTCTTCATCCTACGCCACCAATAATGTTGCCGCAAATCCTGATACATCTTCGCGGTGCCCGGGTGAATAGAATACCGAGAACTATGGGCCTCCGCTAAGATCAACTCTCGAATCCCATAAACATTGGGCACACAAAATCGCCCCTGCAATCTCAAGACACCATCATCATCTAAGGTCACCTTCGTGGCACCCCCATGCTGCACCATGTCTCTCAGGACACACAAATGGGTATCATCAAACTGCCGATCGTGGATACGCTCTAATAGAGAAGAACAAGTGATCGTTCAAGCTAACACTCTGCTAGGCTCAGAAATATCTAATCTCACCAATCGATTGGCCAAATCCTGAACATCTAAAGCAAGCGGTCTCTGGCTGGTCGGAATATAAGCAAGACTACCCATGCTGGCGGACTTCCTACTCAATGCATCGGCCACCACATTGGCCTTACCCCGGTGATACAAGATAGTAACATCATAATCTTTCAACAACTCTAACCACCTTTGCTGCCTCACATTCAACTCCTTCTGCTTGAACAGGTACTGAAGGCTCTTGTGATCCATGTACACCTCACACGTCACGCCATATAGATAATGCTTCCAAATCTTCAAAGCATGAAAAATAGCTACCAACTCTAGATCATAAACCAGATAATTCTTCTTGTGGATCTTCAACTGTCTCGAAGCATAGGCAATGAATTTGCCATCCTGCATCAATACTGTACCAAGCCCGATATGGGAAGCATCACAATAAACTGTGTAAGGCCCTGTACCCGTGGGCAAAACCAACACCGGTGTCGTGGTCAGAGATGTCTTGAGCATCTAAAAGCTTGCCTCACACTCATCTGACCATCTGAACTGGGTGCCCTTCTGGTCAATCTGGTCATCGGGGCTGCAATAGACGAAAATCCCTCCACGAACCAACGGTGATAACCTGCTAACCCTAAGAAACTCCGAATCTCGGTAGCTGAAGCTGGTCGAGGCCAATTCTTGACTGCCTCAATCTTCTTCGGGTCTACCTAAATATCCTCTGCCGATACAATATGACCCAGAAATGCAACCGAACTCAACCAGAACTCGCACTTCTAAAACTTAGCATATAACTGACTATCCTTCAAAGTCTGAAGAACCACTCTGAGATGTTGCTCGTGCTCTTCCTGGCTGCGGGAGTACACCAAAATATCATCAATAAAGACTATCACGAATAAGTCTAGATATGGCCTGAACAATCGGTTCATCAACTCCATAAATGCTACTGGGGCATTCGTCAACCCAAATGACATGACCAGAAACTCATAATGCTCATACCGAGTGCGGAATGCTGTCTTAGGGACATCAGACGCCCTAATCCTCATCTGATGGTAGCCAGATCTCAAGTCTATCTTTGAAAACACCTTTGCTCCCTGAAGGTGGTCAAACAAATCATCAATCCTCGGTAGTGGATACTTGTTCTTTATTGTCACTTTATTCAATTGCCGGTAATCAATACACATCCGCATCGAACCATCTTTCTTCTTCACAAATAACACCGGCGCACCCCAAGGAGAAACACTAGGCCTGATAAAACCCTTCTCTAGTAAATCCTGCAACTGGTCCTTTAACTCCTTCAACTCTAGCGGGGCCATGCGATATGGCAGAATAGAAATGGCTGCGTGCCCGGAGCCAGATCAATATAGAAATCAATATCCCTGTCGGGCGGCATACCTGGCAGGTCTGAAGGGAAAACCTCGGGGAATTCTCGAACAATAGGAATAGAGTCAATAGAAGGAACCTCTACGCTGGAGTCGCGAACATGCGCCAGATAAGCTAAACATCCCTTCTCGACCATGCGTCGAGCCTTAACATATGAAATAACACTACGGGTGGCATGACCTGGGGTCCCTCTCCACTCTAGTCGGGGCAATTCTGGCAAAGCCAAGGTCACGGTCTTGGCGTGACAATCCAAGATAGCATGATACAGGGACAACCAATCCATCCCTAATATAACGTTGAAATCCACCATATCTAAAAGCAATAAATCAACATGGGTCTCAAGACCCTCAAACACAACCACACAGGAATGATGCACCTAGTCGACTACTATGGAGTCACCCACCGGTGTAGATACATAAACAGGAATGTCCAAAGCATAACTAGACATAGCCAGGGAGGGTGCAAAATAGGACGACACATATGAATATGTAGACCCAGGGTCAAAGAGCACTGACGCATCTCTATCACAAACCAGAATAGTACCTGTAATAATGGCATCTGATGACTTAGCCTTTGGTCTGGCTGGCAAAGCATAAAATTGGGGCTCAGCCCCACCTCCGTGAACCATGTCTCTGGGACGATCGACTACCGGCTTACCCTTACCTCTGGTGGTCCGGCCACCACCTCTACGGTCTCGACCTCCACCTATATGATCCCTACCCCCGCCCCTGGTTGGCTGGGCAGGCTGTGGGTCACCTGGTGCCTGAATCATGTGGCGAGGAACTTGCTGCTGCGACTGTGTACCCCTCAATCTCGGGCAAGCTCTCCTGATGTGACCTTACTCACCACACTCATAACATCCTTTTGTACGATGAGACTAGCCCTGACGACCCAAATGACCTCCACGAAAACTCTGAAGGGGCGGTGCACTGATGGGAGCTGGCGGTGCACTGAGTGACTGCTGATAGAAATAATGACCACGAAAACCCGATCACCTGGGGCACCCTGTTAAACCTGGAGGGCTGACTGAAAGGGCCTGGAAGGCTGACCTCTATCATAAGAATCCCTGCCTCTAAATGAGGCACCACTGACTTCAAAAGTATTCCCTTGTTCTCCAGGCAGGCTCCTGACTGCTGACTTGAAATGTATTCCCTTATTCTCCAGGCGGGCTCCTGATTTCAACAAAAATAGACAAAACAAAGAAAATTTTCTGCCCCAGTTTGGTGGCTGGGCACATAGGTGAGTGTTAAACTGAATTTTTCTACCAACTATTACTAAGAATTTGAAAGCTAGGTCCTTTTATCCAGGGTGGTCCTGACAACTCTTAGTTGAACGACAATTATAAACCTAAGTTATATCTTCTAAAGGTATTACTTCCGCTAAGTCATGTTATCTAAGAGGGTCTTAGAACTACATCCTATTATCCATGAAGATCCTGAAAATCAAAATCAAGTCTTTCCTTAAAATTGACAATTTTATGACTGAATTATATTACCCTACAACAGAATTTACGCTACATCTTATGATCTAATGGAAATCTTAAAACTAGGTCCCATTATTCAGGGGGTCCTGACAACTCCTAATTGAATCATATCTTAAACATGCAAACTTTGAAGTCAACTTATATTTCTTTGGGGTATATTTATTCCAAATTATGCAACTCATGATTGTTTTGAAATTAAATCTAGGCCCCATTTTCCAGGAGGGTCCTGAAAACTCCTAATTGCATTCTATCTCACACATGCAAGATTTTAAGCCAACTTATATTCCTTTGGGATACATTTATACTAGATTTTACTACTCATGATTGTTTTGAATTTTAAATAAGGTCATATTTTCCAGGAGGGTCCTGAGAACTCCTAATTGAATCTTATCGTAAACATGCAAACTTTGAAACCAACTTATATTCCTTGGGGTACATTTATGCTAAATTATGCTACTCATTATTATTTAGAAATTTAAACTAGGTCCCATTTTCCAGGAGGGTCCTAAAAATCAAAAGTCAAACCTTTCTGGTGCATGCTTTTCCTTTACGGAGGGTTTCTCTGAAACAACCAAAACTTCTGCCCCTGTTTCAATCAAAGAAAAAAAATCTTGTCAGTTTAAAATATAGTGGTTGGTTTGTGGTCTTGATCTTTGAGGGAGATTGCTCCTTCACTTCCTGTGGTATCTTTGGTTTCAACTCGAAAGACCTTGCCTGTTTATTGACTGACCACTTTTCTATCATCTTTATCACAGAAAATACCTCTTCTCCTTTCAGACCCAATATCCTCTATTTGTTGCATTGCTCATGAACTGGAATCTACCCAACCTTTGTGTCTCACATGAATCCCAAATCACGTCCATTGCCCCCACTCCGTGTGTATGCTATTCTTTCTTGACTTAAACCACTGGCCCTGTCCTTGAGGTCTGTTGCTCATTCACTTGCCATGATAACTGATTTCCATTCGAAGACTTTTCTTGTTCCTTGACTAACCACTTCCTTTGTCACCCTTAACATAGAAAATACCTTTTCTCCGTTCAAACCCAATACCTTCTATCTATTGCATTGTTCCTAAACTGACACTTACCAACCTTTGTGTCTCACATGAACCCCAAAGCACGACACTTGTCAACCCCTTATTGCATATACTGTTCTTTCTTGACTTAATCACTGGTCATGTCCTTGAGGTCCGTTGCTCCATTGCTAGCCATGATAACCTCGAATTCTTCTAGGAAGATCTTGCTTGTCACTGGTTTACCACATTTTTGTCAATCTTATCACAGGAAATACCTTTTATCTGTTGACCCTAACCCTTCATCTGTTGCATTTTTCATGAATTGATATATACCAAGCCTTTGTATTTCACAAGGATCCTATAGCATGTTGATTGTTACCAGCTCAGTGCGCTTGTTGTTCTTTCCGGACTTATGACGCTTTGATGTGCTAACCATATCCTGATTTGTGAAATTGGAAAGCTGGTGGAAAATTTTGAAGTCATTTCTCACTTGTTCTGACCAAACAGACTCAGGAAGAGGAAGTAAACACGATAAAAGGAACAGAGTAGAGGACAATGGAAATAGATGATTCCTCACAAGAAAACTACAAAGTAAAAACCTATCGGATGTGGATACCAACTCTAATGACCATGACATGCACATGCGGCCTATTCTATTAAGGAAATATGGTGTTCAGCTCTTGTCGTACCTTTTTGCCGTGAAACTGGGCTTCAATGCTCCGCATATCCAATCTGATTCACACTCCTTATTCGACTTGTAGTGCCCGAAGGGTTTTCACCATCAAGCCTATCTCATTTTGGTCTTTCTCTCATCTCACCGTCACCTTATGGTGCCCGTGAAGGTTTTCAGTAATAAGACTCTCTCATTTTTTATTTCTCTCGGCTTTCATCACCTTGCGGTACCCGTGAAGGTTACCATCGATAAGACTCTCTCATTTTTTTATTTCTCCTGCTTGAACCAGAGTGTTGCCCCTCATATGAATCACCTTTACTTGCTCGACTTGGCATTTCTCGAAGACTAATCGGAAGGTCTTTCTTTGGACCGTCATGTGGGCTTTTGGATAAGGTTAGAAAGAAAGGGTATCAAAGGCTCAAAACAATTCAAATGGGTTCCAAAATTAAATCTTTCGGGATCAGATTCTTACAACAACCTTAACTTCTGCCCCAGTTTCTTTTCTTGGGGACTTTTGGATCTTTATTTTGATGGGACTGAACCGTGAGGCTGCCTACGTATCCTTAAAAGGAATCAGGTCGAACGTAGTTCATGTCATAGAAATTACTTTGTTGTTGTGATTTCTCTTTTCTTTTTCTTCATCTTTCTCTTCTTTTCTTTTCTTTCTTCCTTTTCTTTTTGTCGTTTTGTTGTTTGTTTGTTTTTTGTTTTTTCTTCTTCTTTTTTCTTTTTTTTTTCTTCTTCTTTTCCTTCTCTCTCTTTTCATTCCTTTTCTTTTCTCTTTTCCTTTACTTAGCTTTCACGCTTGCATTTCTGATCTTTGCTACTGATTCCGAAACAGGGGTATGAAAGAAAATAAATAAGGCTCAAAGGGGTGACGAAGGATAAAGTGTTTAGATAGCAGAACAAAATTTCTTCGTCATTCCAATATCCAAAACATGCCAAGTGCGAACTATACAATTAAGCAAACTAAGGAAAACATTTGTAACATCTTTTAATTGTACCAGACTTGATAATCATATCCACACATTCGCCTTCCATATCTGTTAAATACAAAGCACCAATGGACAACACTCTCACTTTCATTACCAAGAACGACCCCTGTCAATCTGGGCAAACTTGCCTTTAGATTCAAACTGATGCAGCATGATGCATTTAAATAGTATTTCTTTGTAATCTATCTGCCCCGATATAATATGGTTCGGGCTTCAAATGATCTCAAAGTGTCCAAATCTATTCTTATTTCCCTCGAGTTCCCCTATCATCTTCAAAATTGTTTCAATGCTTCATTACTAACTTTTGAGCCCAGGCCAAGAATGACTAAGCAAGACAAGCACTGTGGAAAGAAAAGAGAACTAAGCAAAAGAAATGACTAGAAATAACAAAAAATAGGAAATTGTATTAGACAGATGGTGAAACGGTTCGAACAACAAGACAAGCAAACTAGGCTGGGGTTATAACCCTCGAACAAACCTAGACAGCACTAAACGAGCTACTACGGCTAAACAAACTAGGCAAAATGAAAGGATAGAAGGGATTGAGTCACAAGACAATATCCATATTACAACCCTGAAATAACTCGAACAACAAAAATGACAATAAAATAAATCACCAAAACTCCACTCCGGCTGACCAAGAAATGGAGCGTCTTCCCAATTACCAAGAACGGAATCTTAGTCACCGAGTTTCGCATCAATATTGCCAAGACCATTATCAATTTTAATCAACAAGTTCCCAAGAGGATTCGCATGCTCCCTGCCACTGTTATTGAACACAACTACCCCTTCTTGAATCATTCTTTCTATTTTCCTTTTCAAAGAGCGAAAATCTTAAATGCTATGCCCCTGGACATTAGAGTGGTACATGCATCGAATAGCAGGATCAAAGCCTTTCGCATATGGGTCTGGAGTATAGCCGAGTAGCGGCTCAATCATGGCAGAATGCTTTAACTTTTCAGACAAACTCATGTAGGATTCTCCGATGGGCATGAAATTATCTTTTTGCCTTTGTTTCCCTCCATGCCTCAGTTTTCTAGGATTGTTGGATGCTTGAAAATGCTGTGAAGGCACATGAGAATTTTAGGATGCTGGTGCTTGCCCTAGGGAGTGAACTGGTGGTTGGACAGATGGCCAGATGTTGTTCGGCGGATAATACTGGGTGGCTTATGTGGAGTTTGGGGATGTTTATAGGGTCGGTATTATGGCTAAAAGCGTTTAGCAAGAACAACCATCGGACCCTGTCATTGGAGGAGGGAGTGACCTAGTGGTTGGACATATGACCGGTCATTGTTCATAGGATAATGTTGAGGTGGATTATGTGGAGCTTGGGGACAGGTTAGGGGTTGGAGTTGAGGTTGAAGATGTTCGGCAAGAACGACCACTGGACCCTGTCGTCCATGGGGCTCAGCGATATCTTTTCTATCAATAGGAGGACTATCCCGAGCAACTTGTTCGTTCCATCTAAGCCAAAAATCCTTAAAACTTTCCTTGGTTTCTTTTCCATTTGAGATAGGGAGGAGCGGCTTAGGAAAATGTCTATATTGTACTGAAAGCGACACACAAAATCTTGAGCCATGTCGCCCAATGTATGCCACTTCCCGACATCTTGACGATTATGCCATTCCAAAGTTGCCCCAGTCAGGTAAATCATCTTTCTTGCCAACACTTCTCATTTCACAGAAATACCCCCTTAGATGGGCTACCGGATCTCCAACCACATCATACAAGTTAAACTTTGGCACTTTAAACCCCGCAGGCAGGCGAACGTCGGGGAATATACACAATTCTTTGCAAGACGTGTTAACCTAGTCTCCCATCCCTTACATGTTCTTTAAGGATTGTTCTATGCCTTTCAGCTTCATGGATATCTGATCTCGCCCTACTTTTCCTGTGAACTTCTCATTTTCAAAATGAGGCTCATTCCGAAGGCTCTAATTGTATGAGTCAGGAACCATGTGGGCAACCTCTGAGGGGTAATATTGGGCATCATGAGCTTTGAGTGGTTATTTACTGTTGGGGATAGTGGATGACATGAGGGCAATTTTGGGGAAAGACAATTGGAGGACAAGTGATGGAGATACTGGGGTGGTTGGGAAGTGCCAAAGCTTGGATAAAGGTAGCATCTAAGAAGCCAGGTGGTGGCGGGGGTGGTGCCTTCCCATTCATCCAGGCCTGATACATGTCCATCATGTGTTGTCTTAACATCCTTGCCTCGTCAGCCAAACCAGTGTTCTGTTCAACCAACTGCTTTCAGGCACCCGTATCAACCAACCCAATTCTGTTGGTGTCTGCTATTGCCTTTTGACTTCGTGTTGTAGAGAAGAGTTACCACTTTAAAAAACACAAACCAACCACCCTTCTGCTATGAATATAACAAAATGAAGCCATCACGTTAGCGTTAGGGAATTTAACATAAGATAATCTCACTTTATGTGCAATGAACCTAGCCACAGTTATCGGTTCTAAAATGACTTCGAGGGTACAAAGGTCAGTTGGCATCATCACAAATTGCTCATTCCAATCTTCTCTTTTTTTTACTTTCCTCGCACTTCTTAGCTCGCTCATTTTCTTTCCCCTTTTTCTTTCTGATGATCGCTCTTTTTCTTCCTTCTCATTTTTCCTAGCCCATAATTTCATCATCTTTTCCTTCTTCTTTTTTTTGTTTTTTTTTTGTTTTCATTTTTCTTGTCTTTTTTTTCTTACAAAAATGATTCGATCGAACCCTACGTAGGTTGCCTACGTATCATGACCCCATATGAATCAGATCTTTGCGTTGTTCTGGAAGACCGAGAATAAAGTAAACAAACTGACATTCTCTTTTCTTTTTCACCATAACCCTTCATTTGTTGCATTGCTCATGAATTGATATATACCAAGCCTTTGTATTTCACAAGGATCCCAAAGCATGTTGATTGTTACCAGCTCAGTGCACTTGTTGTTCTTTCCGGACTTATGACGTTTTGATGTGCTAACCAGATCCTGTTTTGTGCAATTGGAAAGCTGGTGGAAAATTTTGAAGTCATTTCTCACTTGCTCTGACCAAACAAACTCAGGAAGAGGAAGCAAACACGACAAAAGGAACAGAGTAGAGGACAATGGAAAGAGATGATTCCTAACAAGAAAACTACAAAGTAAAAACCTATCGGATGTGGATACCAACTCTAATGACCATGACATGCACCTGCGGCCTATTCTGTCAAGCAAATCTAATGTTCAGCTCTTTTCGTACCTTTTTGCCGTAAAACTGGGCTTTAATGCTCCGCTTATCCAATTCGATTCATAATCCTTATTCTACTTGTAGTGCCCGAAGGGTTTTCACCATCAAGCCTTTCTCATTTTGGTCTTTCTCTCAACCACCAAATGGTGAACGGCCATGGCGAGCTTGTTGCAGTAAGTACATTTGGAGGAACCTTTATCATGTCTGCATGTATCTGACAGCGATGGCACTTTTGAACATACTGAATGTAATCCATTTCCATAGTCATCTTGGCTAAGAAAAAACCGTTTATATATGGACCACAGGTCCCGGCATGAATTTTCTCTAGCAGTTTAGATGCTTCCTTCGCATCAACACACCTTAGCAAACCCAAATCCAGAGTCCTCCTATACAGGATTCCCCCGTTGTGGAAGAAATTATTGGACAATCTTCAAAGTGTGTGTTTCTAAGTAGCATTTGCAAGTTCTGGGTATTATCCTTTGGCTAAAAATCCCTTGATGTCGTGAAACCAAGGCTTTCCATTTGCTTCTACCTCGACATGAGCACAGTAAGTTGGCTGATCATGAATCTTCACTGGAATAAGGTCTATGAAGTTCTTATCTGGATGTTGAATCATGGATGATAGGGTCGCCAGTGCGTTGCAAACTCATTCTGGACTCTGGGAACATGCCGGAATTCTATCTTTGTGAACCTCTTCCTCAACTCTTGTACATGATGCAGGTATGGGAGTATCTTGGAGTTCTTGGTTTCCCATTATTCTCGAACCTGATTTATAGGTAAGTATGAATCCCTAATCACTAGAAACTCTTGGATATTAATGTCAATGGCCATTTTGAGTCCCAAGATGCAAGCTTCGTACTCGGCCATGTTGTTGGTGCACGGGAATCTAAGTTTCGCAGACACAGGATAATGCTAGCTGGTTTCTGATATTAGGACTGCTCCTATGCCAACTCCTCTGAAATTTGCTGCTCCATCGAAAAACATTCCCCAGCCATCATAGGATTCTGCAATGTCTTCTTCTATTAAGGATACCTCCTCATCAGGAAAATACATCTTTAAGGGCTCGTATTCTGCGTCCACGGGGTTTTCTGCGAGGTGATCTAATAATGCCTATCCTTTGATTGCTTTCTGAGTTACATAGACAATGTCAGACTCACTCAGCTGGATTTGCCACTTGGGTAGCTTGCCAGTGGGTATGGACTTCTGAAATATGTACTTCAATGGGTCCATTCTTAATATTAGATACATGGTGTAAGCACAAAAATAGTGCCTCAATTTCTTAGCTACCCAAGTCAGGGCACAGCAGGTGCATTCCAATAGAGAATACCATACCTCATACGGGGTAAAATTCTTGCTGAGATAATACATCGCCTGCTCTTTTCTCCCTGTTTTATCATGATGTCCCAGAACACAACCAAATGCTCCATCTAGTACCGCAAAGAAGAGTAACAGGGGTCTACACTGGCGGTGTTGACAAGTACTCCTTGATTCTGTCGAAGGCCTTTTGCAGTCATCTGTCCATTTTGTAGCGGCATCCTTCTTCAGCATCTTAAAGATTGTCTCACAGATGAAAGTAGACTGTGCTATCAACCGACTAATGTAGTTGAGTCTCCCCAAGAAACTCATTACTTCTTTCTTGTTCTTTGGCGGTGGAAATTCTTGAACAGTTTTGACCTTTGATGGATCCAATTCTATCCCTCGATGACTCACAATGAACCCAAGAAATTTCCCAGCTGGAACCCCGAATGCACATTTTGCGGGATTCAATTTTAGGTTGTATCTTCTCAGTCTATTGAAGAATTTCCTCAAATCTTCCATGTGATCAGTGGCTTTCTTGGACTTGATGATGACATCATCTACATATGCTTAGATCTCCCTGTGTATCATATCATGGAAAATGATAGTCATGGCCCTCATGTAGGTGGCCCCTGCATTCTTTAACCCGAATGGCATCATTTTGTAGCAGTACATCCCTCATGGTGTAATGAAGTCCGTTTTCTCAGCATCTTCTTCCTCCATCCATATTTGGTGGTATCCAGCAAAACAATCAACGAATGACTGCAGCTCATGCTTGGCGCAGTTGTCAATCAAAATGTGTATGTTTGGCAAGTGGAAGTCATCTTTGGGAGTGGCCCAGTTGAGGTCCCGGTAGTCGACACAAACTCTAACTTTCCCATTTTTCTTTGGTACTGGCACAATATTGGCTAACCATGTCGGATACTCTACTACCCTGAGAACCTTAGCTTTGACCTACTTAGTGACTTCTTCCTTGATTCTCAGACTCATATCTGGCTTGAACTTTCTGAGCTTCTGCTTCACTGGCGGACAGGTCAGATCAGTCGGATATTTGTGAGCCATAATGGATGTGCTTAGACCAGTCATGTCGTCGTATGACCAACCAAATATGTCTTCATACACTCTTAGGAACTATGTATATTCTTTCTTTTCTGACAGCGATAAATGGACGCCGATTCGTGTTTCCTTGATGTTTTTTGCATCTCCCTGGTTGACAATCTCAGTCTCGTCCAAGTTGGACTTAGGCCTATTTTTGAAATTCTCAACTTTCTTAACAATCTCTTCAGGTATATCATCTTCCTCTGAATCAATGTCTGTTTGTTACGTTGTCTCATTGCATGTCACTGTCATTGGTTGATCAAGATAAGTAATGGTAATGCTGTTTGAGTAAAGTAATGAAAAATAATAAGCGTAAGATTTATAAGAAACTGAAATAAATTCCATAAATGTTTTGAACATCGGAGCTCTTTTTTGCAAAAAATAAAAATGCAAAAGGAAAATAAACTAGTAAAACAAAATAGTGCGTGGTGCTGTGTTCAACCTTGCTTCCCCGAGGCACGCCGGGCTCTGGTGATTCCAATGGACCAATTGTTGAGGCGCTCTCCTCGACTCACGACTTGTATGGAAAGGCCTTTCTCCCCCTCCTCCTCAAAGATGACACAATAGTCCATTCTATCATTTTCCAAAAATAAACTCCTCATTGTTGCCAGTGCTTCCTCTTATTCCGACCTATATATGACATTGGCTGGTTGAAAAGTCTGCTCCAAGCGATGTATCGGCTGTTCCAGTGGGTAATAAGGACCGCGCCAAGGTGGGGACCAGTGGTTGAATTCCTCCCAGGGGTACTCATATCCCAAACCAAAAGTGGTACCGTGTTTCTTCAGTTTGATAGGCTTAGCAATCCCTTGGAGATTCTTGCCTAGTCCTTTGCCCGGTTTATACCTGCACCAGTTCAGTATGCTTTCAATTTTATTGTCCCACCATTTATCCTTGTCTACAGCATTGACTCGCTCGATGTGATGGTAGGTTTCTCCGCCTATATTTCTTCTTCCACTGATTGCTAGGACGGCCTGGCGACTGTATATGGGATTGATACCATCGCCATGAATAATCAACTCTTGGTGATTCCACTCAAACTTCACTGCCTGATGTAGGGTTGATGCTACAGCCCTAACGGCATGAATCCATATCGTCCCAACAGCAAGTTGTAAGACGCTGGCACATCTATCACTTGAAAGTCAACATCGAACCAAGTAGGTCCCATTTGTAAACACAAGCTAATTTCCCCGGTAGTGGACCTTTGGGAGCCGTCGAAGGCTTTGACGTTGATGGCCCCGTATTTGATCTCGTGTAGACCTTTCCCCAATGTTGAGTGTCACCAACAGGCAACTATTGAGGCTGGACCCTCCATTGATCAGGACCCTAGTGATGAAATAATCCTTGTATTGCACAGTGATGTGCAACACCTTGTTATGGCTCAGCCCTTCCAGTGGCAGCTCATCTTCATAGAAAGTGATTTTGTGACTCTCCAATACTTGCCCCACCATGTTTGCCATTTCTCCTCTAGAGATGTTGCTGGGTACATATGCCTCGCTCAGCACCTTCAATAATGCATTCTTATGTGCGTCTGAGCTTTGTAGCAGAGCCAAGATAGATATATGTGTTGGCGTTTTGTTCAACTGATCAATGACTGAATACTATTTGTCTTGTATCTTCCTCCAGAGGTCGTCAGGTCCAATTTCAGTGATGGTCGGCTGACCAGAGGCTTGCCTACTCGACTCAGCCAAATGCCCGGGGTATAAACCCTGCCGGTTCTTGTTATACCCTATGTTGCACTTGCTTCTTCGGATTTGGTTTTCCTTTTCCTCCTTGCTTCAGCTGTGTAATCCCATGGTATGGCTTTTGGGTGGAACGGTGTTACGGCTATCATTACTACCGGAATGGGCACCCTTGCTTTGGGAGGTAATACAGCAACCTCAAATGGTATCGGTGCCTTTGGGGACCCAAACTTGACCTCGATTGGTGTTGGCGTCTTTGCGGAGGATGGTGTTTCAAGATCCAGTGGTAGGGACATTTTCACCTCGGTGTCCTAAGAAGGATGTATCTGGACCACAATCGGGTTAAGGGTGACTGTCGGTTTCTTCGGCTCGTCACCTTCTGCTATCAACCCGATCAACCCCTCGAGGGTCCTAATCATCTTCTACCTCAATCATGTGAACACCTCCACCCTTGTAGTCTGGTAGAGGGCTGTTACGGACATTCAGAATAGGCTCTTTTTCCACGATGATCTTGTTGTCAATCAAAGCTTGGATCTTATCCTTCAGAGAGCGGCACTCATCAATGGTATACCCCTTCATGTCGGAATGGTATGCACAGGTTTTATTTGGGTTTACCCATTGGGAGGGTTTTTTGGGGTTTAGGGCAGGGATAAGGGTGACATAATCAGCAGCTTTGAGCCTTTCATACAGCTAGTCAATAGATTCGGCAATGATGGTGTATTGTTTGGGAGGTCCGAGGTCGAAGTTTGGTCGGGGTCTAGGGAAATTTTGGTGAATGGGAGGTGATTGATAGTGGACTTATTAGGTGTTTTAGGCTTGGTAGACGTGTGCGGGTTGGGAGTATTTGGGTAAAGTAGGCTGATATACGGATGGTGGAGGCGATTGGTAAATAGATGGTGGAGCTTGGTAAGAAGGCAAATGTGCTTGGTAATTTGGGGTAGGCTGATATGTGAGAGGGGATATTGGGTAGGTTTGGTATTTTATTGGGGATTTTGTTCTCTGTGCACCCATTACGGTGCTTACGTCCCACTTCTTGGACGTGCCACCAGACTGTAGAGCCTTGTTGGTAGCCTGCAAAGCCTCAAGGTTTGTGACCATACCACTTTTAATACCTTCCTTGATCCTCTCCCCTAGCTTGATGATATTAGAAAATTTCTGGCCTTCAATCAACATCAACCTTTCATAGTACTGTGGGTCATAGGCCCGGACGAAAAAACCCGTTTATTTGTTCTTCTTCTAAAGCCGACCTGACCTTAGCAGCTTGTGATCTCCAACGAGTAGCATACTCGCAGAATGTTTCTGTAGGTTTCTTCTTTAAGTTCTGAATGTAGAATACATCTAGTGCATTTTTCGTGTTGAATCTAAACTTGTCCATGAAATCGGACGCCATACTTACCCAATTTGCCCACTTCTTCGGGTCTTGGCTAATGTACCAAGACAGAGTATCTCCTTTTAGACTTCTCATAAAAAGCTTCATGCGAATCTTTTCATCTTTTCCTACTCTGACCAGCTTGTCACTGTATGTCCTCAAATGAACTCTAGGATCCCCAGTGCCATCGAACATCTCGAACTTGGGAGGTTTGTACTCCTCGGGCAGTTCGATATCTGGTTGAATGCAAAGGTCTTCGTAATTTAGTCCCTAGATCCCTTTGCTTCCTTCAACACCCTGAACCCGGCTAGTCAGCTTCTTGAGTTATGCGGCCAGATTCCTAATAAGAGAGTCTTTGTCATCAGACTCAGGTATGCTCGAGGCGGGTTAAATGGGGTGTGGTATGGTTTCCACATAGATGGGTGTATTGTGGTGAGTGTGGAATTTAGCGGTTCAGGAATGAGCAGTGGGGTGTTGTTTGAAGTGTGGCATGTGTTGCAATGATGATGGGGAGCGGGTTGGTTTTGTGGTTTCGGGATATTTTGTGGGGGTGCGGGGTTTTGAGTGTTGGGAAAGTTGACATCTAGAGTAATGAGGGAAAACGACAAGCTTTCCAAGTTTCAAACTTGGTCCAATTCTTCCTGAAATTTTAACAACTTCTGCTCAAGCTGGGAGGCACCTTCCTTAGCAACCTGAATACCCGGAGTAACCTCTGCCCATTCAACTGGGTTTTCCTTTCTGATGTTGCTCAAATCTTCCATTTTCGCCTTGTTTTGGTTTCTAATGGGACTAGAAGTAGGAGTAGGTTGAGGGCCCTTGGATCTTGTGGAGTATGATGACGATGCAAGAGTGCACGAACTAACCTTTGGGGGAGGGGAATAAAATAAAAAAAGGAACAAGTTAGTAGGGATTACAAGGAAAAATGTTGCGATATTTAGACACGTAGTGCAGGAATTATAAAGTGTGTCCTAATTTTGGGGACCTCGTTGTGCCTGAGGTAGGCCTAGCGATAACTTGATTGGGAGAACTTATAATGCTAAATGCCTCATTTTATGATAAAAAATAAGACGAATCCCAAAATGACACTAAAATAGAAGAAGATATAACGTCACTAATGGTCATTGGCCTTATTACATTTAAAGCAAAAAGAAAAGAATCCTATTTATTTGGTCCCCGAAGGACCTTCTCCAGACTCGGCATCTTTAGTTCCAACGAACAGCTTCACCAGCTCATGTAGTCCCAGTAGCAAGCTCTAGCCAAGTGTCCTCCTTCGTTTCCCTCAACATTCTGGCAGTTTTCGATCCTCTGGATGAACTTCCTTTCTAGCTCCACTAAACCCCGCTCCAAATACCCTAGTCGCTTGTTGGCGCTGACAGCCATGTCTTTCCATTCTTCAATCAACTTTTGATGGGCTTCTTGAATTTCCTGGTGCTCACTTTCGCATTCCCAAATCCTCTTGTGCAATTGGTTGTACTTAACCTTTACTTCAGCCTTTTCGTCGATGATCCTGTGACCTCGAACAATCTCGGGTTTTCCTAACCCATTATGATCGTCTTCCAAACAGCTTGGATAGTATGGAGTATAACCAGCATGGTACCTGTCTGATTCAATAGTATCTCTTCCCATGATGATTTTGGAGTGCCACATGTGTTGGGTTTGGCACTTGTAAGGGCTATCGTCATCCTGAAAGTCGGCCCTAAAGTGACTCATTTTGTCGTTGGTATTACCTACTTACTTACTGCCTGCCTCATGACTTGGATAGGGACATAAGGATAAGTTCCTCTCAGACCAATGAGTATAAGAAATAGTGCATCCCGAGATCGGACAATGAGCTCTTCAGTAGGGAACCATTCGAACATCTATTGTACTTGGTCCTCTTTCAGTTTTTTGAACAACTCTACCAATTCATTAGAATCTTTCGGTTATGCAAACATGTTAGGCATATAGTTCATTCGTCTTGGTTGATGGAAGGCGATATGATCATCCCAATCCCTGCGCAGAATCTCTTGTCGATATTCACCCTTTTGGAGATACTCCATAAGCCAGAGTTGGAGCAGAAAGTTACAACCTTCAAAGTGTTTGGCCCCTCGTTGACAGTTCTCCAGGGCTCGGTATATCTCCGCAACGATCATAGGTGCTATACTAAAAGGCTGCCCGCCAATTCCTTCCATTAAGGTTTTGTGACCATGGCTAGTCTGGTATGGATCCTAGCCTTCTTCATAGGAAATACTATCATCCCCAAAAAGTAGAACATAAAGACGAAGACCCTTTTGTGGATATTCCCCAATGATATGAGGGCGAATTCATCTAAGTGCGGTAGGACTTGCTATGGTCGTACCTATCGTATAGATAGTCGAAAGGAATGTAGGAATCTTTCAAGCAGGTCAAGTCTTGGTTCTTCTTCAGTTCCATCATTTTGAGAAAACCCCTACCCTTGAGATTTTCCGGCATAAGCAAACCTGGAGTCTCCCATGGGATACCAGCTAGCCCTCATATTTCCTCTAGCAAAGGTGTCATTTCAAGGTCCCCGACGCGAAACACAGATCTGTCGCCATCCTATAATAGGATTGCAGCCTCTACGATTTTGTTTTGGGGTTGGATTTCTAGAAGAGAAGGCAAATTTCCCAAATATTTGCATATGAGAGTCTGATCATTGGAGTGAAGGTCTTCCCACCAGCTTAGCATCCTTGGGTGGATGTTGGTTACTATGCCGAATCTGGGGACTTCGTACCTTATTTTTTGCAAAACAAAGTGTTACGTCCTTACCCCCGCCAGATTCGACTATTTAAATATCAATAATTGGCATAAGTAGCATTTAGATCTCCAAATAAATGCACAGACACGGTAGTGTCCGTTTGGGTCCCAGGGAAACCAACTGGACTTTGGACAAGGCTATCTTAAAGAGTCATTATGCGGACAACATAAATGACTCGGCTAGGTTTGACCATAATGCATGCATAATTGAAAAGAGTAAGGTTTCTATGGCGTGCTTGACTGGTACCCTTGAGCGGACAACTCAAGAGGGAAAGGCACGGAACCGTAGACTACACCATTGATCGACTGGTTTTACCGCAAATACGCCTTTGCAAAATTTAGGGGGTGATAATATAGGAAGGGTGAAACCACTCATTATAAGCGTTGCTATGGTATTTTGTTTGGCATGAGTGGAATATGATGTTGAATATGCAATAACAAGAATGAAACAATTTATCATGTTCATAAAGTAATGATTACAATAATTGTTCATAATTACAACAGTATTGAAGGAAAGCGGTAAAAAAAACATTAAAGAGAATAAACAAAGAGCCAAATCGGTTTCGTAGTAGAAAAGAGATAATGACATTAAATAAAGGCAATAAATAAGCAATAAAGTCACAAGTAACATCAAAATGGTAAAAGCCTAAAGAAAATCCCTAGCAGAGTCGACATGCTGTCAATGCCCCTTTTTCTAAAGGCAAAATCGGATTTATGACATTTTGGCAGAAAAATCTTTTCCTTTTGGGAATTAGGTTTTGCAATTTGAAGAGTCGCCACCTAATGATTAAGAGCAGTAGGATCAAGACCCACAAAAACCATTGCAAGTAGGAAACCTCCGGAATACCACCCGTTATGTGGGCGCCAACTCCAAGTTCCCTCTCTTCTTTCTTTTTTTTGTCACGATCAAAATGAAAGGACACTAAGAAGAAATTTGATTTAGAAAATCAGAGATTGGGTAAGGGTTTGAAATTATCTCAAGGGGAAGGTGTTAGGCACCTCTCAAGATCCATTAGTGTGGTTCCCGGCCATGCTATAATTGTGACTTTAAGTGCAAATGACAAGTGAACAAGCAAGAATTGCAAATACGAGATAGTTTTCACATAACGGCTGTAAGTAAGTGGAGTAAAAGAAGTTAAAGAAGCTGAAATTTGGGAAGAAAGCAGTTTTTAAAAGTTCTAAAAATAACTAAGTAAAAGGGAGGGGTTTTCACATAATTGATGCAAGTAATTGGAGTAAAAGAGGTTAAAGAAGCTGAAATTGAATAGTTTTTCAAAATTCTGAAAAATAAACAAGTAAGGGTAAGGGGTCCTAGGTTTATAAATAATATGGATCACCCCACTCAACACCAGTAACCGTTTATACACGTGGTGTTATCGCGTGGTCATCATATCCATATCTACCCTTTCTCACCCCATTAAGGTATTAAAATGCGAAATAGTATCGTTACTTATTGGATGCCATTACCCGTCCCAATCCTATTAGTCCCGGAGGCATTTGGGACTACTAGTCCTAAAAGGGAAGGAGATTGGGGTTTTTCAAAGTTTGAAAGGATAAAATTCTAATGTGATAGAAAAAACACATAAAGCAGTTAGGGGAAATACATAGCAGTTTAAAAGGCTTAAGTAGGCCCCCTCAAAAAGAAGCAAATTTTGTAGCATGACTTTAGGTACTGGCTTTAGTCTGAATTAAATTTAGCGTTAGGACAGGTTGTTTCATCACATATTTCTCAGATGAGAAGTCCGAATTAGGCCTTGTCTTGTTGTAGTTTATCAAGGACTGACACAGTTAATCAATTACCTACTGGCTTGCCTAGGTGGAAGTATACTGATTTTTTAAAGGAATGATTACTGATTTTAGATCCAACCAAATTCTGTAAATGTTAAACAACATTGCTACTGATTTTAGACTTATAGATGAAATAGGCGAATTAGATTCAAACGGTTGCTCCTATAGGCATGATTTCTAAGCATTATTGATTTTAAAACGATTACCGAGATGCAGGAATCCTATAGGCATGGTATCTAGGATGCAACTTGTTATTATTTTAACCTAGAGACCATTTGCCTAATGATAGATGTATATGCAGAAGTGTAGAAAACCTTTAATCATTATTTCTATATGCATAAACTTATAGGCATGGTCTCCATATGTGTTGATGCAATAACTTATATGCAAGATTTCTAATGTAGCAATGTAACAACTTAGGGGCAGGATTTCTAGATGAGATGTATGAGTGCAGAATTTATAGGCAGGATTCCTATATGATATGCATAAATGCAGAACTTATAGGCATAGTATCTATATGTATTGATGCAATAAAGTATAGGCAAGATTTTTAATGAAATGTATAAGTGCAGAATAATAATTCCTATGAGCATGTTGTCTACCCATATGCATACACAATTGACCCTCCACTTTTTACTAGAACCCCATAAGTTATTACAAGATATTATAGACCAAAATGAATCAGAAAAAGTAAAATTACATCGGAAAATTAAGCTACAACCAAACAACCTAATTCAGACTCAAGGTCTAACAATATGAGATAAACCAACTTCCAGGATCAGATTTCCAAAGCCTTTCTCTTATTTGAGATGTGTCAAAGTTCCCAAGAGCCGCAGTGCTTATACCCCAAATACATTGCAGAACTAGATTATAGTGCAGTGTGGAAGGACCAACCCTCAAATGTCCAAGTTCAGAGGGAACTCAAGGTCCCAAGGCAAGGCTCATAGGAGGGGGGCAGAACTTAGAGTCTAAGAGTAAGTGTAAGTGCATAGAGGGGAATTAGGGAAGGCCATGGCAGGGTGGTGGTCATGCGCAGCAATTAAGTGTGATGGCACACCCCCGACCAGCCTGTTAGCCAATGTTGGGAGTTAGGATCCCTTGAGGATCAGGTTCAGACCTGGGCAGCAATATGGATACTACCAGGCCATGAGCCTTAACTCAAACACACAGAAGGGAGTAAGGGTATGGGGAATTCACAATAAACAGCATATGTAAAGAGAAAGAACATACATAGTTAACATTAATCACTAAACATGAATAGAAGAGTAAACAGGATTGCAGAAAACCGTAAATAAACACATAGGGGTAAGGTAGGAAAGTTAAATTAGAACATACCAGTTTCAGGGAAAACAAACAAGTAAAACAGTAGTCTTAAAAAGTCAAGTTTCAAGCAAACAATTCCAAAAGATCTCAAAAAGAACAGAATGTTGTTGGAGTATTGAACACAAAGCAGTATTGTAAGTAAGTTGAAAGTATTGAACTAAAGGTTCGAGGTATTAAGCTTGAAGTGGTCTCAGAAGTGCAGAAGGGTAGTCCGTTTTATATTGCAGAAAACGAGTAAGAAAGGTAAGGGAATAACATTGAAATCGATCTCCCTTTAATTAAGGGATTCTAATTTCCAACGGGTGAAAGACAATTAAGGAAAGAGTTAACCAAAAATATTTTCCAAGTAGTACAATGAAGGGTAAATACATAGCAGTTATTTAAGGCAAAATCCAATGGTACACGATTTGTAAAAAAAAAAAGGAAAGGGAATCAAACAAACAACAAGTAAAAATCAAAATTACAAGCTTAACTCGAATGGACCAAGTCAGGAATAGGAAAAGAGGATTCAATTAGGGAAAATCAGTAGCAATCAATCAAACCCCATTAGAGGATTTCAGAATCAATTAATTAGTTGGTAAAACCTTTTGCAAGAAGAGTTATCATATATAACGCACACAAATATGTGAATCAAGAAGAGACTGTCAAGTTATTTAGAAGAGAGTTTAATCAAAGAGAAGTTCAGAATCATAAGCAAAGCGATACAGGTTCAATTTCGAGACTCATAGTGAGTCTGAGAGTCCAGGGTCCCAAAGTGGAACCCTAACTCGAACATAAAAATCAAAATTGCCAAAGGAAACCCTAAATACTGGGGCTTCAAATCGAATCAGACAATAGAGATAAGAAGGTGAGCCACTTGATAGAGGCTTAGAAATCTTTTCCAAAGACTTATGAAACCAACAGACACGATACAAAGAAAGAAAACAGATTCAAGGTCATGGAGATCATGTTTGAGAATACTTGAAACTTAAACAAGTTCAGAAGAAAGAGGTAATAGAAACTTAAACCAAAATAGATGAAACCCGTTTAGCAAGAACACGACAGAGTCTAGTAAAGCAAACAAAAATAAAAGAACTCAACGGTAAACACATATAGTAGAAGAGTAAGAAAAACATAACACGGATTAACGTGTGAGCACACGTATAGAAAAAGAAAAGTAGAAGGATAGTACATGCATAGTAAAGAAGCCATACGAGCATAACACAGACAAACAAACATAAAGAAAGAATTAGATAGAATCAGAAAGATCTTTTGAAAACTTTCTCAGAAACGATTTTGAAAAGAAAATAAACATATAAGAACCTCGAGCAGCTTAGGGTTTCAGAGAAACCCTAGAAACAAGAAAGGCTTGGAAGAAAAAATCAGATCCTGGGTCGAAAAGGTCAGGTGTCAGGCTTTTAATGCTTAAGTATGCCGGAGCATGGCCGGAGAGGCCATAGAACTACAGATCTGAGAAGATCTGAAAAGAGAACCATCAAAGTCAGCCTACAAAACCTCGAACAGCTTAGTTCTAATGGTGGAGAGGGGTGGGTACAGACCATCCATGGCCTGAGAAGCCATGGATTCTGGTGAAAACACAGTGAAATAAGGCAGGGAGAGGCTAGGGTTTCGAAGAACTGTTAAGAGGATTTGAGAGAGTTTGGGATTCAAAGGCGGGGGGCTAGGTGAGAATGAGGGAATATGGTAGGTCATTGGGGGTTAAAAATGGTAAGGGGGATTTATGGCCGTTGATCAAAATGATCAACGGCCTGGATCAAAAATAGGAACCGGGCAGATTTTTTAATTGGGTCAGGGTCGGGTAAAAAGGAAATTGGGCTGATTTAATTGGGGTAGAATTAGGTCAATTTAAGGGCTAAAATTGAAATGTAAAATGGGCTGTAATTTAAATAAATGGGGCTAAATGTTAAATAGCCAGTTTTCTCCTTTTATTTTATAAAAATAGTAAAAAATAATTTTAAGAGTAAATTAAAAGTATTGAGCCAACTAATAATATATAAATATTAATTTAAAATATTGGAACTAATTTTACAATTATAAAAATGCTATTAATTTTAATGTAGGCTATAATTATAATTATATGTAATTTAGTCTTTTAAATACCAAATAAATTCGTAAAAAATATTACAAAAATAAACTTAACTATATTTTGGTGTAAATATGAGAATAAAATATGTTATTCACCAAAATTGAGAGTTTTGGGAATTATGACTGATTTTATACTGCTAAAAATGGACAACAAATGGATTTAAAAAATAATTAAAAATTAGGAAAAATACCAAAGCTCTTGGGCATGCTTAAATATGCATATTCATGTTATTTTGAAAGCATTTTGTATGTAAAAATATATAGGAAAAAATTGGGTATCAACAGCTGCCCCTCTTTACCCGGGAAGGATGAAAGAGTTGTCGGGTAAAGATATGATGGCCAATTTTGATCGAACAGAACGGTTTGAAGTGATGACCGAGGTCTGGTTCTTGAGATGCCTACATATCCCTTATCTTACTGGAATCAGGTCATATGTAGTTCGGGATCCATCGGCGTAGATGTCGATGGAGATTCTTGGAAAACGGGCGCGATATTCAGTTTGAGAAAGATGGTTGAAGTCTAGTAGGTTGCGGGAACTGGAGCGGGATTGCTCCTGCTGAGATGGTCATTTCTATCTGGTTTACCTACAAATGAGCAATGCAAACACACACACATACACACATATATATATATATATATATATATATATATATATATATATATATA
>MU666539.1:139868-157513 GCA_026770625.1 Nicotiana glauca
AATAAATTTAAACGTGATGCAAGTTCCTGTTGAACCATAAATGTTATCTTTGGACGGTTAGGATGACGTCCTCAGACCATGACGTCCTGGGCCATGAAGTGCATAATAAAGGATTCGCAGGCTATGAAATGATGTTCTCGGGCTATGAAAATGATGCCTCCGATCTATGATGCCTTTGAACAATGATATGCAGGAGATAAAATGGGGTCCTCAGGCTATGGCATGGCGTTCTCGGGTTATGAAAATGGTGCCTCCGAACAATGATGCCTTCGGACAATTTGGCAATCTTTCAGCCATTGAAATGCGGAAGGCGATGATCTTTCAGCCAATAAAATGAAAAAGGTGGCGATCTTTTAGCCGATGCGGAAATATAAATAAAGAGTGGCGATCTTTCAGCCAACGCAAGATGTAAAAGGTGGCGATATTTCAGCCATGCAGATGTAAGTAAAGATGGCGATCTTTCAGCCATGCAAGATGTAAAAGGTGGCGACATTCCAGCCATGCAGATGTAAGTAAAGGTGGCGATCTTTCAGCCATGCAAGATGTAAACGGTGGCGATATTTCAGCCGATGCAAGATGTAAATAATGGTGGCGATATTTTAGCCGATGCAAGATGTAAATAAAGTGGCGATATCTAAGCCATGCAGATGGGGGTAGAGCTTAACCTCAAAAGGCAGAAAGGTAGCCTTATGCAATGCAGAAAAATGCAGATGGAGACAAAGCCTAGTCTCGGAAGGCAGAAAGGTAGCCTTATGCAATGCATAAATGCAGATGGAGACAGAGCTTAGTCTCGGAAGGCAAAAATGTAGCCTTATGCAATGCAGAAATGCTGATGGAGGTAGAGCTTAATCTCGGAAGGCAGAACGGTAGCCTTATGCAATGCAGAAAACTAAAAGGCAAACAGTAGTAAAATCTCTTAGCTGATGGCTTGATAGCTGATAGCTGATTGCGATATTGTGGTTGTTGGGGATGTTGTGTGCGGATAGAAAATATGAATAGGTAATGGTTCTGAGGGTCGTATTCCCGAAAAGTATGAGTGTATAAATGTATTCGATGATTTGCAACTTGGGTGCCTCTATCCAAAGAAAAATTGTGAGTTTTGTAGAGGGGAAAGGTTAGCTCGTATTCCTCGTGGACTTCGCTTGTTCTGCTTGTTTCTGTTTTCAGCAATGTTGTGCATCATTGGGGTAGCATCGCTAAACAAAGCAATTTTGACAATGGATATGCGTGATTTTGTAAAAATGTAACATAAATACATAATTGAAAAATAGTTTTCTTTAGATGAACCGGCGATTGTGACGCGGTTCCAGACATTGCAACCTCTCTTGCTCCGGAATTTTGAGGGTCCTCAAAATTCTACCCCAGTTTACTAGGTTGATACTTCTGACGGCTGCTTGTGATGATCGTCTGAAGTTACTTCGGAATTTTCAGGGTCCTCCTCAAAATTCTGCCCCAGTTTCAAATTGCGGGGGGAAATAAAATTGTTATTGAATTGTCACCGAACCCATAAGGCTGCCTACATATCCCCTCTTAAACGGGAATCAGGTCAGATGTAGTTCAAATTACATTATAATCATAAATGGTTACACATAGTATCGCTTCACTGCGTCTGAATTGATGGGCTTCGGCCAAACTTCTCCGTCCATTTCTGCGAGTATGAGGGCTCCTCCTGTTAGAACTCGGTGAACCATGTATGGACCCTGCCAGTTGGGAGAGAACTTCCCTTTGGCCTCATCCTGATACGGGAAGATTTTCTTTAACACTAGTTGCCCCAGTGTGAATTGTCTTGGTCTGACTTTCTTGTTGAAGGCTCTGGTCATTCTATTTTTATAAAACTGACCGTGGCAAATTGCATTCATTCTTTTTCCATATATAAGAGCTACTGCTCGTAGCGGCTCCTTACCCATTGTGTGTCGTCGAGTTATGCTTCCTGTATGATCCTCAAGGAAGGAATTTCTACCCCGGCGGGAATGACCACCTCTGTACCATAAACTAGCATATAGGGAGTTGCACCAGTTGATGTACGAACTGTGGTGCGGTATCCCAACAAAGCAAATAATAACATCTTATGCCACTACTTATGCTTTTCTATCATTTTCCTTAGTATCTTCTTGATATTCTTATTGCCGGCTTCTACGGCTCCATTCATCTAAGGTCTATAAGCTATAGAATTCTTGTGTTTGATCTAGAAAGCTTCACACATGGCCTTCATCAAATAACTATTGATATTGGAACCATTATAAGTGATGATTGATTGTGGAATCCCGAACCGACAAACAATGCGGTCGCGAACAAAGTCTTCCACGACTTTCTTAGTCACTGCTTTGTACGATGGTGCTTCAACCCATTTTGTGAAATAATTAATTTCCACTAGAATGAATCTGTGCCCATTTGATGCGGCAAGATCGATAGGTCCGATACCATCCATTCCCCAAGCGACGAACGGCCATGGCGAGCTTGTTGTAGTAAGCTCGTTTGGAAGCACCTTTAACATGTCTACATGTATCTGACAGCGATGACACTTTCGAACATACTGAATGTAGTCCTCTTCCATAGTCATCCAAAAATAACCAACCCGGGGTATCTTCTTGGCTAAGACAAAATCGTTCATATGTGGACCACAGGTTCCGGCATGAATTTCCTCTAGCAGTTTAGATGTTTCATTCGCATCAACACACCTTAGCAAACCAAATCTAGAGTCCTCCTATACAGGATTCCCCCATTGTGGAAGAAATTGTTGGACAATCTTTGAAGTGTGCGTTTCTGAGTAGCATCTGCAAGTTCTGGATATTCTCCTTTGGCTAAAAATCCCTTGATGTCGTGAAACCAAGGTTTTCCATCTACTTCTTCCTCGACATGAGCATAGTAAGCTGGCCGATCATGAATTTTCACTGGAATAGGGTCTATGAAGTTATTATCTGGATGCTGAATCATGGATGATAGGGTCGCCAGTACGTCGGCAAACTCATTCTCGACTCTGGGAACATGCCGGAATTCTGTCTTTGTGAACCTCTTCCTCAACTCTTGTACATGATGCATGTATGGGAGTATCTTGGAGTTCTTGGTTGCCCATTATTCTCGGACCTGATTTATAAGTAAGTCTGAATCCCCAATCACTAGCAACTCTTGGATGTTCATGTCAATGGCCATCTTGAGTCCAAGATGCAGGCTTCGTGCTCGGCCATGTTGTTGGTTCACGGGAATCTGAGTTTCGCAGACACCGGATAATGCTGGCCGATTTTTGATATTAGGACTGCTCCTATGCTAACTCCTCTGAAATTCGCTGCTCCGTCGAAAAATATTCTCCAGCCATCATAGGATTCTACAATGTCTTCTCCTATGAAGGATACCTCCTCATCAGGAAAATACGTCTTTAAGGGCTCGTATTCTCCATCCACAGGGATTTCTACGAGGTGATCTGCTAATGCCTATCCTTTGATTGCTTTCTGAGTTACATAGACAATGTCGAACTCACTCAGCAGGATTTGCCACTTGGCTAGCTTGCCAGTGGGCATGGGCTTCTGAACGATGTACTTCAATGGGTCTATTCTTGATATGATATACGTGGTGTAAGCACAGAAATAGTGCCTCAATTTCTGAGCTACCCAAGTCAGGGCACAACAGGTGCATTCCAATTGAGAACACCGGGCCTCATACGGGGTAAACTTTTTGCTGAGATAATAGATGGACTGCTCTTTCTCCCTGTTTCATCATGCTGCCCCAGAACACAACCAAATGCTCCATCTAGTACCGTAAGGTAGAGTAACAGGGGTCTACCTGGATCGGGCGGGACCAAAACTGGCGGTGTTGACAAGTACTCCTTGATTCTGTCGAAGGCCTTTTAGCAGTCATCTGTCTATTTGGTAGCAGCATCCTTCTTCAGCATCCTAAATATTGGCTCACAGATGACAGTAGAATGTGCTATGAACCGGTTGATGTAGTTGAGTCTCCCCAAGAAACTCATTACTTCTTTCTTATTCTTTGGCGGTGGCAATTCTTGAATAGCTTTGACTTTTGATGGATTTCTATCCCTCAAAGACTCACAATGAACCCAAGCAATTTCCTAGCTGGAACCCCGAATGCACATTTTGCGGGATTCAATTTCAGGTTGTATCTTCTCAGTCTATTGAAGAATTTCCTCAAATCTTCCATGTGGTCAGTGGCTTTCTAGGACTTGATGAAGACATCATCTACATATGCTTTGATCTCCTTTGTATCATGTCATGGAGAATGGTATTCATGGACCTCATGTAGGTGGCCCCTGCATTCTTTAACCCGAATGACATCATCTTGTAGCATTACATCCCCCATGGTGTAATGAAGGCTGTTTTATTAGCATCTTCTTCTTCCATCCATATCTGGTGGTATCCAGCAAAACAATCAACTAATGACTGCAGCTCATGCTTGGCGCAGTTGTCAATCAAGATATGTATGTTTGGCAAGGGGAAGTAATCTTTGGGACTGGCCCGGTTGAGGTCCCGGTAGTCGAAACAAACTCTAACTTTCCCGTCCTTCTTTGGTACTGGCACAATATTGGCTAACCATGTCGGATGCTCTACTACCCTGAGAACCTTAGCTTTGACATGCTTAGTGACTTCTTCCTTGATTTTCAGACTTATATCTGGCTTGAACTTTCTGAGCTTCTGCTTCACTGACGAACAGGCCGGATCAGTCGGCAATTTGTGAGCCACAATGGATGTGCTTAGACCAGTCATGTCGTCGTATGACCAAGAAAATATGTCTTCATACTCTCTTAGGAACTCCATATATTCTCTCTTTTCTGAAGGCAACAAATGGACACTGATTCGTGTTTCCTTGATGTTTTTGCATCTCCCAGGTTGACAATCTCAATCTCGTCCAAGTTGGACTTAGGCCTATTTTCGAAATTCTCAACTTTCTTAACAATCTCTTCCGGTATATCATCTTCCTCTGAATCTATGTCCGTTTGTTGCGTTGTCTCGTTGCATATCACAGTTATTGGTTCATCAAGATAAGTAATGGTAATGATGTTTGAGTAAAGTAATGAAAAATAATAAGAGTAAGATTTATAAGAAAATGAAATAAATTCCATAAATGTTTTGAACATCGGAGCTCTTTTTTGAAAAAAAAATAAAAATGCAAAAGGAAAATAAACTAGTAAAACAAAATAGTGTGTGGTGCTTTGTTCAGCCTTGCTACCCCGAGGCACGCCGAGCTCTGATGATTTTGATGGACCAATTGTTGAGGTGCTCTCCTCGGCTCACGGCTTGTATGGAAAGGCCTTCCTCGCCCTCCTCCTCGAAGATGACGCAACAGTCCATTCTATCATCTTCCAAAAATAAACTCCTCGTTGCTGCCAGTGCTTCCTATTCTTTCAACCCATATATGACATCGGCTGGTTGAAAAGTCTGCTCCAAGTGAGGTATCGACTGTTCCGGCGGGTAATAAGGATCGTGCCAAGGTGGCGACCAGTAGTTGAATTCCTCCTAGGTGTAATCATATCCCAAACCAAAAGTGGTACCGTGTTTCTTCAGTTTGATAGGCTTAGCGATCCCTTGGAGATTCTTGCCGAGTCCTTTGCCCGGTTCATACCCGCACTGGTTCAGTATGCTTTCACTTTTATTGTCCCACCATTTATCCTTGTCTACGGTGTTGACTCGCTCGATGTTATGGTAGGTTTCTCCACCTATCTTTCTTCTTCCTCTGATTGCTGGGATGGTCTGGAGACTGTATATGGGATTTCTACTGTCGCCATAAATAATCACCTCTTGGTGATTCCACTCAAACTTCACTGCCTGATGTAGGGTTGATGTTACAGCCCTAACGGCATGAATCCAAGGTAGTCTCAATATCAAGTTGTAAGACGCTGGCACATCTATCACTTGAAAGTCAACATCGCACCAAGTAGGTCCCATTTGTAAACACAAGCTAATTTCCCCGGTAGTGGACCTTTGGGAGCTGTCGAAGGATTTATAGTTGATAGCCCCGTCTTTGATCTCGTATAGACCTTTCCCCAATGTTCTGAGTGTCAACAACGGGCAAATATTGAGGCTGGACCCTCCATCGATGAGGACCCAGGAGATGAAATAATCTGCGCATTGCACAGTGATGTGCAATGCCTTGTTATGGCTCAGCCCTTCCGGTGGCAGCTCATCTTCATGGAAAGTGATTTTGTGACTCTCCAATACCTGCCCTACCATGTTTACCATTTCTCCTCCAGTGATGTTGCTGGGTACATATGCCTCGCTCAGCACTTTCAATAAGGCATTCTTATGTGCGTCAGAGCTTTGTAGTAGAGCCAAGACAGAGATCTGTGCGGGCATTTTGTTCAACTGATCAATGACTGAATACTATTTGGCTTGTATCTTCCTCTAGAGGTTTTCAGGCCCCGTTTCGGTGATGGTCAGCCGACTAGAGGCTTGCCTACTCGACTCAGCCAAATGCTCAGGGGTATAAACCCTGCCGGTTCTTTTCATACCCTGTGCTGCACTTGCTTCTTCGAATTTGGTTTTCCTTTTCCTCCTTGCTTCGGTTGTGTAATCCCATGGTATGGCTTTTGGGTGGAACGGTGTTACGGCTGTCATTGCTACCGGAATGGGCACCCTTGCTTTGGGAGGTAATACAGCAACCTCAAATGGTATTGGTGCCTTTGGGGACCCAAACTTAACCTCAATTGGTGTTGGCGTCTTTGCGGAGGATGGTCTTTCAAGATCCAATGGTACGGACATGTTCACCTCGGTGTCCTCAGAAGGCTGCATCTGGACCACAATCGGGTTAAGGGTGACTGTCGGTTTCTTCAGCTCGTCACCTTCTGCTATCAACCCAATCGACCCGTCGGGGGTCCCAATCATCTTCTACCTCAATCATGTGAACACCTCCACCCTTGTGGTCTGGTAGAGGGTTGTTACGGACATTTAGAATAGGCTCTTTTTCCACGATGATCTTGTTGTCAATCAAAGCTTGGATCTTATCCTTCAGAGAGCGGCGCTCATCAATGGTATGCCCCTTCATGCCAGAATGGTATGCACATGTTTTATTTGGGTTTACCCACTGGGAGGGGTTATAGGGGTTTACAGTAGGTATAGGGGTGACATAACCAGTAGCTTTGAGCCTTTCATACAGCTGGTTAATAGGTTCGGCAATGGCGGTGTATTATTTGGAAGGTCTTCGGTTGAAGTTTGGTCGGGGTCTAGGGAAATTTTGGGAGGGGGAGATGATTGACAGTGGGCTTATTGGATGTTGTAGGCTTGGTAGACGTATGCAGGTTGGGAGTATTTGGGTAAAGTAGGCTAATATGCAGATGGTGGAGGCGATTGGTAAGTAGATGGTGGAGCTTGGTAAGAAGACAAATGTGCTTGGTAATTTGGGGTAGGCTGATATGTGAGAGGGGATATTGGGTAGGTTTGGTATTTTATTGGGGATTTTGTTCTCTGTGCACCCATTACGGTACTTACGTCCCACTTCTTGGACATGCCACCAGACTGTAGAGCCTTGTTGGTATCCTGCAAAGCCTCAAGATTTGTGACTATACCACTTTTAATACCTTCCTCGATCCTCTCTCCTAGCTTGATGATGTCGGAAAATTTCTAGCCTTCAATAAACATCAACCTTTCGTAGTACTGTGGGTCTTGAGCCCGGACGAAAAACCTGTTCATTTGTTCTTCTTCTAAAGTCGGTCTAACCTTAGCAGCTTCTTATCTCCAACGAGTAGCATACTCACTGAATGTCTCCGTAGGTTTCTTCTTTAAGTTCTAGATGTAGAATACATCTGGCGCATTCTCCGTATTGAATCTGAACCTGTCCATGAAATCAGATGCCATACTTACCCAATTTTTCCACTTCTTTGGGTCTTGGCTAATGTACCAAGACAGAGCATCTCCTTTCAAACTTCTCATAAAAATCTTCATGCGAATCTTTTCATCCTTTCCTACTCCGACTAGCTTGTTGCAGTATGCCCTCAAATGAACTCTGGGATCCCCAGTTCCATCGAACATCTCACACTTGGGAGGTTTGTACCCCTCAGGCAGTTCGATATCTGGTTGATTGCAAAGGTCTTCGTAATTCAGTCCCTCGATCCCCTTGCTTCCTTCAACACCCTGAACCCGGCTAGTCAGCTTCTTGAGTTTTGTGGCCAGATTCCTGATAAGAGAGTCTTTGTCATCAGACTCAGGTGTGCTCGGATGGGTTGAATGGGGTATGGTATTGTTTCCACAAAGATGGGGTGTTGTGGTGGGTGTGGAGATGATTATTTATAGAGTTTAGCGGTTCAGGAATGAGCAGTAGGGTGTTGTTTGAAGTGTGGCATGTATTGCAGTGATAATGGGTTGGTTTTGTGGTTTTGGGATGTTTTGTGGGGGTGCGGGGTTTTGAGTGTTGGGAAAGTTAACATCTGGAGTAGTGAGGGAAAACGACAAGCTTTCCAAGTTTCAAACTTGGTCCAGTTCTTCCTGAAATTTCAACAACTTCTGCTCGAGCTGGGAGGCACCTTCCTTAGCAACCTGAATACGTTGAGTAACCTCTGCCCGTTCAACTAGGTTTTTCTTTTTGATGTAGCTCAAATCTTCCATTTTCCCCTTGTTTTGGTTTCTGAAGGGACTAGAAAGAGGAGTAGGTGGAGGGCCCTTGGATCTTGTAGAGTATGATGACGATGACAGAGTGCACGAACTAACCTTTGGGGGAGGGGAGTAAAAAAAAGGTAACAAGTTAGTAGGTATTATAAGGAAAAATGTTACGATATTTAAACACGTAATGCAGGAAATATAAAGCGTGTCCTAATTTTAGGGACCTCGTTGTGCCCGAGGTAGGCCTAGCGACAAGTTGATTCGGAGAACTTATAATGCTAAATGCCTCATTTTATTGATAAAAAATAAGACGAATCCCAAAACGACACTAAAATAGCAAAAGATAAAATGTCACTAATGACCATTGGCCTTATTACATTTAAATCAAAAATAAAAGAATCCTATCTATTTGGTCCCCGAAGGACCTTCCCCAGACTCGGCATCTTTAGCTCCATCGAACAGCTTCACCAGCTCATGTAGTCCCAACAGGAAGTAGGCTCTAGCCAAGTGTCCTCCTTCGTTTCCCTCAACATACTGGCAATGTTCGATCCTCTAGATGAACTTCCTTTCTAGCTCCACTAAATCCCGCTCTAAATACCCTAGTCGCTTGTTGGCGCTGATAGCCATGTCTTTCCATTCTTCAATCAGGTTTTGATGGGCTTCTTGAATTTCCTGGTGCTCACTTTTGTATTCCCGAATCCTCGTGCGTAATTGGTTGTACTTAACCTGTACTTCAGCCTTTTCATCGATGATCCTGTGACCTTGAACAATCTCGGGTTGTCCTAACCCATTATTATCGTCTTCCAACCAGCTTGAATAGTATGGAGTATAACCAGCATGGTACCTATCTAGTTCAGCAGTATCTCTTCCCATGATGATTTTGGAGTGCCACATGTGTTGGGCTTGGCACTTGTAAGGGCTATCGTCATCCTAAAAGTCAACCCTGAAGTGACTCATTTTGTCGACCATTGGTATAACCTGCTTTCTTCCTGCCTGACACATGACTCGGTGAGGGACATAAGGATAAGTTCCTCTCAGACCAATGAGTATAAGAAATAGTGTATCCCGAGATCGGACAATGAACTCTTCAGTAGGGAACCATTCGAACATCCATTGTACTTGGTCCTCTTTCAGTTTTTTGAACAACTCTACCCGCCCATTAGCATCTTCCAGTTAAGCAAACATGTTAGGCATATAGTTCATTCGCCTTGGATGATGGAAGCGATATGATCACCCCAATCCCTGCGCAGAATCTCTTGTCGATATTCACCCTTTTGGAGATGCTCCATGAGCCAGAGTTGGAGCAGTAAGTTACAACCTTCAAAGTGTTTGGCCCCTCGTTGACTGTTCTCCAGGGCTCGGTATATCTCCGCAACGATCATAGGTGCTATGCTAAAAGGCTTCCCGCCAATTCCTTCCATTAAGGTTTTGGTGACCATGGCTAGTCTGGTATGGATCCTAGCCTTCTTCATAGGAAATACTATCATCCCCAAAAAGCAGAACATAAAGGCGAAGACCCTTCTATGGATATTCCCCAATAATGTGAGGGCTAATTCATCCGGGTAAGTGCGGTAGGACTTGCTATGACCGTACCTATCGTACAGATAGTCTAAAGGAATGCAGGAATCCTTCAAGAAGGTCAATTCTGGGTTCTTCTTCAGTCCCATGATTTTGAAAAAACCCCTACCCTTGCAATTTTCCAGCATAAGCAAACCCGGAGTCTCCCATGGGATACCAGCTAGCCCTACTATTTCCTCTAGCAAAAGTGTCATTTCAAGGTCCCCGAAGTAGAACACAGATTTGTCGCCATCCCAGAACAGGGTTGCAGCCTTTACGATTTTGTTGTTGGGTTGGATTTCCAAAAGAGAAGGAAAATTTCCCAAATATTTGTAGAGGAGAGTCTGATCACTGGAGTGAGTGTCTTCCCACCAGCTTAGCAACCTTGGGTGGATGTTGGTTACCATGCGGAATCTGGGTACTTCGTGCCTCATTTTTTGCAAAACAAAGTGTTAGGCCCTTACGCCTGCCAGACTCGACTATTTAAATATCAATAATTGGCATAAGTAGCATTTAGTTCTCCAAATAAATGCACAGACATGGTAGTGTCCGTTTGGGCTCCAGGGAAACCCAGTGGACTTTGGACAAGGCTATCTTAAAGAGTCATTATACGGACAACATAATGACTTGGCTAGGTTTGACCATGATGCATGCACAATTGAACAGAGTAAGGTTTCTATGAGATGTTAAACCGGTACCCTTGAGCGGACAACTCAATAGGGAAAGGCACGGAACCGTCGACTATGTCGTTGATCGACTGATTTTACCGCAAATATGCCTTTGCCAAATTTAGGGGGTGATAATATCGGAAGGGCGCAACCACTCATTATAAGAGTTGCTATGGTATTTTGTTTGGCACGAGTGGAATATGATGTTGAATATGCAGTTAAAAGAATGAAACAAGTTTTCATGTTCATAAAGTAATGATTAAAATAATTGCTCATAATTACAACAATATTGAAGGAAAGCGATAAAAGAAAGCATTAAAGAAAAGAAACAAAGAGCCAAGTCAGTTTCGTAGTAAAAAAAAGATAAAGACATAAAATAAAGGCAATAAACAAGCAGTAAAGTCACAAGTAATATGAAATGGTAAAAGCCTAAAGGAAATCCCCAGCAGAGTCTCCATGCTGTCGATGCCCCCTTTTTCTAAAGGCAAAATCGGATTTACGACGTTTGGGCGGACAACTCTTTTCCTTTTGGGAATTGGGTTTTGCAATTTGAAGAGTCACCACCTAATGATTAAGTGTATTAGGACACTAAGAAGAAATTTGATTTAGAAAACTAGAGATTGGGTAAGGGCTTGAAATTATCTCGAGGGGAAGGTGTTAGGCACCCTTCAAGATCCATTAGTGTGGTTCCCGGCCATGCTATAATTGTGACTTTAAGTGCAAATGACAAGTGAACAAGCAAGAATTGCAAATACGAGATAGTTTTCACATAACGGTTGCAAGCAACTTGAGTAAAAGAAGTTAAAGAAGCTGAAATTTGGGAAGAAAGCAGTTTTTAAAAATTCTGAAAATAACTTAGTAAAAGGGAGGGGTTTTCACATAATTGATGCAAGTAATTGGAGTAAAAAGGTTAAAGAAGCTGAAATTGAACAGTTTTTCAAAATTTTGAAAAATAAACAAGTAAGGGGAAGGGGTCCTAGGTTTATAAATAATATGGATCACCCCACACAACACCCGGTGACCATTTATACATGTGGTGTTATCGCGTGGTCATCATATCTGTATCTACCATTTCCCACCCCGTTAAGGTATTAAAACGCGAGATAGTATTGTTACTTATTGCATGCCTTTACCCGTCTCAATCCTATCAGTCCCAGAGGCATTTGGGACTACTAGTCCTAAAAGGGAAGGAGATTGGGGCTTTTCAGAGTTTGAAAGGATAAAATTCTAATGCGATAGACAAAACACATAAAGCAGTTAGGGGAAACACATAGCAGTTTAAAAGGCTCAAGAATGCCCCCTCAAAAAAAAGCAAATTGCCTAGTATGACTTCAGGTACTGCTTTAGTCTGAATTAAATTTAGCGTTAGGACAGGCTGCTTCATCACATATTTCTCAGATGAGAAGTCCGAATTAGGCCTTGTCTGGTTGTAGTTTATCAAGGACTGACACAGTTAATCAATTACCTACTGGCTTGCCTAGGTGGAAGTATACTGATTTTTTAAAGGATGGGTTACTAATTTTACAGCCAACCAAATTCTGCAAATGTTAAACAACATTGCTACTGATTTTAGACTTATAGATGAAATAGACGAAGTAGATTCAAACGGTTGCTCCTATATGCATGAATTCTAAGCGTTATTGTTTTTAAAACGATTATCTAAATGCAGGAATCCTATAGGCATGGTATCTAGGATGCAACTTGTTATTATTTTAACCTATAGACTATTTGCCTAATGATAGATGTATATGTAGAAGTGTAGAAAACCTATAATCATGATTTCTATATGTATAAACTTATAGGCATGGTCTCTATATGTGTTGATGCAATAACTTATAGGCAAGATTTCTAATGTAGCAATGTAACAACTTAAGGGCAGGAATTCTACACGAGATGTATGAGTGCAGAATTTATAGGCAGGATTCCTATATGATATGCATAAATGCAGAACTTATAGGCATGGTCTCTATATGTATTGATGCAATAAGGTATAGGCAAGATTTTTAATGAAATGTATAAGTGCAGAATAATAATTCTTATGAGCATGCGGTCTACCCATATGCATACACAAGTGACCCTCCCCTTTTTACTAGAACCCCATAAGTTATTACAAGATATTACAGACCAAAATGGATCAGAAAAAGTAAAATTACATCGGAATATTAAGCTACAACCAAACAGCCTAATTCATACTCAAGGTCTAACAATATGAGATAAACCAACTTCCAGGATCAGATTTCCAAAGCCTTTCTCTTATTTGGGATGTGTCAAAGTTCCCAAGAGCCTCAAGTGGACTCCGGAAGTGCTTACACCCCCAAATACATTACAGAATTAGATTATAGTGCAGTGTGGAAAGGCCAGCCCTCAAATGTCCAAGTTCAGAGGGAACTCAATGTCCCAAGACAAGGCTCATAGGAGGGGGGCAGAACTTAGAGTCTAAGAGTAAGTGTAAGTACATAGAGGGGAATTAGGGAAGGTCATGGCAGGGTGGTGGTCGTGCCCAACAATTAAGAGTGCTGGCACACCCCTGACCAACTTGTTAGCCAAAGTTGGGAGTTAGGATACATTGAGGATCAGGTTTAGACCTGGGCAGCAATATGGACACTGCCAGGCCATGAGCCTTAACTCAAACACACAGAAGGGAGTGAGGGTATGGGGAATTCACAACAAACAATAGATGTAAAGAGAAAGAACATACATAGTTAACATTAATCACTGAACATGAATAGCATATTAAACAGGATTTCAGAAAACTGTAAATAAACACATAGGGGTAAGTCAGGAACGATAAATTAGAATATACCAGTTTCAGGGAAAAAAAAAGTAAAACAGTGGTCTTGAAAAGCCAAGTTGCAAGCAAACAGTTCCAAAAGATCTCAGAAAGAACAGAATGTTGTGAGAGTATTGAACTCAAAGCAGTATTATATGTGTGTAAGTAAGTTGAAAGTATTGAACTAAAGGTTCGAGGTATTGAGCTCGAAGTGGTCTTAGAAAAGCAGAAGGGTAATCCCTTTTATAGTGCAGAAAACAAGTAAGAAAGGTAACGGAATAGCATTAAAATCAATCTCCCTTTAAGTAAGGGATTCTAATTTCCAACGGGTGAAAGACAATTAAGGAAAGAGTTAACCAAAAATATTTTCCAAGCAGTACAATGAAGGGTAAATACATAGGAGTTATTTAAGTTAAAATCCAATGGTACACGGTTTGTAAAAAAAAGGAAAGAGAATCAAACAAACAACCAGTAAAAATCAAAATTACAGGCTTAACTCGAATGGACCAAGTCAGGAATAGGTAAAGAGAATTCAATTAGGGAAAATCAGTAGCAATCAATCAAACCCCATTAGAGGATTTCAGAATCAATTAATTAGTTGTTAAAACCTTTTGAAAGAAGAGTTCTCATATATAAAGCACACAAATATGTGAATCAAGAAGAGACTGTCAAGTTATTTAGAAGAGAGTTTAATCAAAGAAAAGTTCAGAATCATAAGCAAAGAGATACAAGTTCAATTTGTAGAATCATAGTGAGTCTGAGAGTCCAGGGTCCCAAAGTGGAACCCTAACTCGAACACAAAAATCAAAATTGCCAAAGGAAACCCTAAATACTGGGGCTTCAAATCAAATCAGACAATAGAGATGAGAAGGCAAGCCACTTGATAGAGGCTCAGAAGTCTTTTCCAAAGACTTATGAGAAACCAACAGACATGATACAAAGAAAGAAAACAGATTCAAAGTCATGGAGATCATGTTTGAGAAAACTTAAAACTTAAACAATTTCAGAAGAAAGAGGTAATACAAACTTAAATAAAAATAGATGAAACCCATTTAGCAAGAACACGAACAGAGTCTAGTAAAGCAAACAAAAATCAAAGAACTCAACGGTAAACACATATAGTAGAAGAGTAAGGAAAATATAACACGGATTAACGTGTGAGAACATGTATAGAAAAAGAAAAGTAGAAGGACAGTACATGCGTAGTAAAGAAGTCATACGAGCATAACACAGACAAACACACATAAAGAAAGAATTAGATAGAATCAGAAAGATCTTTTGAAAACTTTTTCAAAAACGATTTTGAAAAGAAAATTTGGGGAAAACACTATAGGAGACCAGTAAAACACAAACATACCATAGATCTAATAAAATAAACAGAGAAGAACCTCAAGCAGCTAGAAACGAGAAAGGATTGGAAGAAAAAATCAGATCCTGGGTCGAGAAGGTCAGGAGTCAGGCTTATAATGCTTGAATATGTCGGAGCATGGCCGGAGAGGCCATAGAACTACAGATCTGAGAAGATCTGAAAAGAGAACCATCAAAGTCAGCCTTCAAAACCTCGAACAGCTTAGGTCTGATGGTGGATGGGGGTGGGTACAGACCATCCATGGCCTGAGAAGCCATGGATTCCGGTGAAAATACAGTGAAATAAGGTAGGAGGAGGCTAGGGTTTTGAAGAACTGTTGAGAGGATTTGAGAGAATTTGGGATTCAAAGGCGGCGGGCCAGGTGAGAATGAGGGATTAGGGTAGGTCATTTGGGGTTAAAAATGGTAAGGGGGATTTATGGCTGTTGATTAAAATGATCACGGCCTGGATCAAAAATAAGAACCGGACGGATTTTTTTAATTGGGTCGGGGTCGGGTAAAAAAGAAATTGGGCTGATTTAATTGGGATAGAATTGGGTCAATTTAAGGGCTAAAACTGAAATGTAAAATGGGCTGTAATTGAAATAAATTGGGCTAAATGTTAAATAGCCAGTTTTTCCCTTTTATTTTATAAAAATAGTAAAAAATAATTTTAAGAGTAAATTAAAAGTATTGAGCCAACTAATAATATATAAATATTAATTTAAAAATACCGAAACTAATTTTATAATTATAAAAAAGCTATTAGTTTTAAAGTAGGCTATAATTGCAATTATATACAACTTAGTCTTTTAAATACCAAATAAATTTGTAAAAAAATATACAAAAATCAACTTAACTATATTTTTATGTATATATGAGAATAAAATAAGTTATTCACCAAAATTGAGAGTTTTGGAAATAATTACTGATTTTGTACTACTAAAAATGGACGACAAATGGATTTATTTATTTTTTTTAAATTAGGAAAAATACCAAAGCTCTTGGACATGCTTATATATGCATATACATGTTATTTTGAAAGCATTTTGTAAGTAAAAATACATAGGAAAAAATTGGGTATCAACACGATACATGTATCACGCATATATCTCACACAAAGGTATACATGGATATACATGTGATACACGATTGATACAAATATGATACATATGCGATACACATATTATTTTTTTCATGTTCAGTTTTTACTTTGAATTTTCAATTCAAAAGACCTCAAAACTTCACCAAATTATCCCAAAACTGATATTCAAGCTCCTTAAGTTGTGCCCAATCTATTCTAATAGCACCCACTCAAAACAAAGCAAAAATTTGATTTTTTTTGCTACAAATAGCGAATTGGCTAATTTGGCTAATATTAGTAATAAATTATCAATTAGCCAATTTTTGTAATGAGCTACTTATAAATGGACATAGCTGATAATTTTCCTTCTTTATTTCTCATTTTTCTTGTGGTGCACTTAGGTTATAAAAATCTTAAACCCACCTCTACTCAAAAGAAGGTATGGCTATGGCCGACATATTTGGTCCAACGCCTATGGCTTAGCTGCTGCAAAACCCAACAAAGCCATGCATGTTGGTTCAGGCAGGGTCTTCAAGACCAGTTCAACTTGTCTGTGTCTAAAATCTCTAGGCTTTTTGCTATTTTTGTTATGAATTTATTAGAGTATTTTAATCTTCAAATTTACGTGATTCAAATTTTGTCTTTTCTTAATCTTTACCACGACTTACTAATGTAGAATGTGTTTCACCTAATTTTCTTTACTAGAAAGTTTGAAGAAATTAAAAGGTCATTTATTCCGAGTTGATTAATGATTTATTTCCGTTACTAAAAGCTGTGCCCTCTCTATTTCAATAGCCCCCTTTTATAAGGCAAGTTACAAAGAAATGAATTGTAGCGCTGTTTAACACGTTTTTGGGGTGAAAGTTGTTTATTTTGAACCATAATATTTTTGCTTTAGTTGAATTTTCACGAGTCAAATATTTATGTTCCATCACCCGTTTTTTGTTCTCTATTCCTATTTCTAATACCTGTGATTAGCATCCAACACTGTTCCATGCATAAATCACGTTATTTTACTTCTAAATTTTAAAATACTTTATAGGGAATTAAGTACGTAGAATAAATTAAATGGATATCAATAATTTTTTCAAATTCGCAACACTAATATCTGAATTTTGACATCTTGGCCACTGAGTTTTGTTTCTAAGCGTAAGGTAATTTTGACTATTAAAATGAGATTGGAGTATGAAAAAGAATGTTATACATGATTCTTAGTGTAAAGTGTTAAAGTTAAAGTGTCAAAATTTTAAGAAATTGGAACCTATTCTTCATTGTTTAGAAAAAATTGTACATTCTCTTGTATTTTTATTCTGTGTTCAGTGTTCTGTGTTAGAGTTAGAAGTTATTTAATTCAATTCCTGAATTTTTCAGAAAAGAAATTTTATTTATCTTCTCCTAATAAAAAAGTTCCAGTATCTTCTATTTATAAATTCTTTCATGCAAATATTCCCCTTCTTTAAAGTATGCACGTAGCATAATGCGAATAAGATACTATTATGTATGCGGTAAGCATTAGTTTCAATAAAAAGGGGCTGTGTTTGGATTATGGTTATTGATCACGCCCAACTCTAGTCCTAAAAAGGATAAGCGGTCGTTGCAAATATAATCCGGTCTAAAAGTCCGGAGTCGAATCCCACAGAGAACTAAGGCTTAGTTGTATTTGTTTAATATCACTAAGA
>MU666539.1:166044-182131 GCA_026770625.1 Nicotiana glauca
GTTTGAATATTTGGGAAGTGGAATTCATTAAAGGAGAATTTTTGTCACCATTAATGCTCTGACAGAGTTGACGCTTCAATTGTCACTTCCGTTTAATACATTAGACACGTGTCGTCCTCTTATTGGTTCCACAGTTTTGCAGCACTTTCTCAGACTTTCCTTTCGGCTTCACTGTTCATGAAGTATCAGTGATCATAATTATGGTTCTTCTATCATCGTACTTTTTCCTTTTACCGGTTACCCATTAGTATAAATATAACTTCTCTACTTGTCGTGTTCCACATAAAGTGTATCATACACTCTAATCATTCAAAAACCCTCTTATTCTTTTCCACTTCACTTCAACCTTCTTTGTCATGGCTTCACCAAACCCGAACCCTATGAGAACCCCGATTCTAGATAGCTTCCCCAATGCTCCAATTAGACATAGAAGAGGGGGTAGACTCCGTAGCCTAGGATCTGCTCATGATGGTAATACGTACACTCCTTCTTTTAGCTCTGGTCCCTCTTCTAGGATTAGAGGTTCACATTCTCAAAGGAGTTCTTCTAGGAACAAAGAATCCTCTGAGCCACTTCGTGAGCCTCTAGTTGAGGAAATAGTCTCTTATGATTTTTTTTTTCATCATGATAGAGAATCCCTTAGGATCAAGTTGCATCCTTAAATCGTGCTTATCCTTTCCCTACTCAAATCACAGATATTTTATCTCATATAGTTAGTAAGGATTGTCATTGGAGTGAAGATTTTTCAATCATCGTTCCTAACCCAAATCAAAGGATCACGTCTTACTTAATCGGATTCTCTTTTGTTTACACATATCCCTTCACTCTAGGATTTAAACCGGCCATTGACCCGGTCATCTTAGACTTTTGCCGTTTTTTCGACGTATGTTTAGGTCAAATTGGTCCGATTATTTGGAGGTGTGTTTCTTGCTTAAGACACCTCGCTAACATGGCGGATATCGAATTTACTTTTCCCTACCTAATTCACCTATATTCCCCTAGGCTTTTTCGCAACGATGTATTTACCCTTGCAGCCAGGAGCAAGAGGGTTTTAGTGAGCCCCGGGGATGATAAAGACCATGGCTGGTATGACCGGTTTGTTGTTGCCTCCGCTGCTGATTTAGTGGGTGAAAATAACGTTCCCTTTCCTGAGAAGTGGAACTTTTCACGTAAGTATTAAATCCTCCTCATGCCTTTTTTCTTTCGAAGCTTACTTACTTTCCTAATATTACTTCTTTTTCTTTTTAGCAACTATGGGTGTTGTGGAGTCTGTGTCCAACTTCTGTGGTTGGATAGAAAAATTGTTGAAGACTGCCCCAATGGAGGGTAGGCCATGGAAAACCCTTTCTAACCGTTATGGTTGGAAAGTAAAAACTCATGGTAAGGGTTTCCATTTTACCTCGTCTGTATATAAATATTTTCGCTGTTCTAACTTTTATCCTTCTTTTTATCAGGATTTGCTATTCGAGGAATTACTGCAGAGGCCGTCATGGCGTCTCGTGACTCCTTAGGTATTCGTACCTCTTCAGCCCAAGATATATTCTTGAGCTCTGTAAAAAGAAAGGCCGCTGAAGAAGATGATTCAGAGGAAGAAGACGAGGGCTCTTTAGTGTCGAGACCACGAGCCAGAAGACATATCGTCTTCGAAGACGAGGCTGAAATCTCCCCTCACCTATCTCTTTCTGAGCCTGTTATTACTCCAGTTATCATCCCTGATGATGATGTTTCTCCTCACGACACTCGTGAGTCAATAAATCAACTTTTTGCTAGTGGTTTTGGCAGTGGAACCTTAGAAACAGTTCTAGATGAACTTCCTTTGTCTTCTTTTTTATCTTCCGTACATGTAATTGCTTCTTTACCTTCATCAACTATCGCTTATGTCCCTTCCTCCACTATTTTTACTCTTTCAACCGCTCCTCATTTAGAAATTCCTCCCTCCATTGTTCACCATACAGAGGTGGGCTCTTCAAGTAGGGGTGCTGCTATAAGGAGCGTAACCATTGAGGTTCCTGCCAACAACAACATTTTGAGAAACCCTGGTCAAGCTGATATTTGGCTCGAGCCTTTGATTGGCCTCATTGAGAAAGCTAAACTCGAAAGCCACAGTAACCTGACCCTCATGAACGATATAGTGCATGCCACTCTAAAGGTATTTTCTTTCCCTTTATTTTATAAAAATTCCGACTTTGAAATTCTGACCTCTTTTTTTTTTGTTTATGTAGGCCAATCTCATTGGTACTGAGCTAATGAACCAAATCTCCCTTTTGGAGAAGTTGGCACATGATTTTGAGAAGGCTTCCCATGATGCAGAAGAGGCAACCGTGGCTCTCGGTTGGAGGAAAACAACTGGAAGTACCAGTTTGAAGGTGCCAAAATTGACATGAAGGATTTGCAAGAGAGAAAAAATACCTTAGAGCAGCAAGTTCAAACATTAACCTCAGAGCTGGCGGTGATTAAATTTTCCTCAAGCCAAGCTGAGAAGGAAAAAGAATGTCTTGAATCTTCCTTTTCGGAGCAGCTATCTAAGGCCAATGAGGAAAATAGGGCTCTAAGGGCTTTGTTGGCTCAGAAAGAAGTTTATGCTGGGGAGCTTGTGCAAAACCTTTCACAAGCACAAGAGGAACTTCGAGTTTCTATGGACAAGGTACGTGCCTTAGAGAGCTCTCATGCCACCCTTCAATCATCTTATAATTCTGTTTTGGCTAAAAACGAAGAACCTAAGAATGAAGTCACTGCTTGGGAGAGAGATAATGAACTCCTTGAAGAGAAAATCGATGTTGAGGTAAGTTGGGATTCTTAAATTCTCGTCGTGATACCCTAGTAGAAATGGGCCAAGACAGTTTCAACCTGGAATCAGAATTAGCCAAGGTGAATGAGACCATTGAACGAACTCAACAAATACAATATTTTTCATCCCCCGAGGTTGCAGCTCCCGTGATTGAAACTTCTCACAACTATGCTTGCACATTTCAAGGTATTTATGAATAAGTGGGGTTAATACTCTGATTTCTTGCGATTATGAAGTCAATGTCATTCCTAATGAACCCGGTTCATCTAAAAAGACACATATCAATAGCAAAGTCAGAGTCTTGGTATAGGAGAGTGAGGCAAAGGATATTGAGATAGCAAGGCTGAAGACACGATTGGTCGAGGTAGAATCTGAGAGAGATGTTCTCAGAACTGAACTTGCAAGGGAAAAGGAGAAGAATGATGGAATTCTTCAAGACATGCTGAAATTTCTCCAAGCAAATAACTCAACCCTACCTCGTCCAAGTCTTAAGACTCCTAGCCTAATGTAGATAAACCAGTGACCCAATTCGGGACTTTTTGTTTCGTTTGCTCATGTTTTCAGTATTTTTATTTTTTCTTATGCTTTGTGATATAATCTTATCAATCATCAATAAATATTTTTTCTCTAACTGTTTGTTTATATTTCTTTGATGGTTGAAATTCTTAGTTTGATCTATGATGATTAATTCATGTTTGCATTTGAAGTAGCCCTAGTGGCCATAAGTAAACTTTAAAATCTGGTTATCTCACATTTTTTATGCAACTTTTCGATGATACCAAAAGGGGAAAAAAGTTATTCTTTAAACAAGTGATGTTTACACTTTGAACAGTGATGTTTATAACCTAATATACTTGGCCTTTGATGATAAGTGATAAAAAGAAAAAATATTTCTAACATTGTATTGATGTTGAGCTGAGTTGAAACAGGGCCTAAGCTTATGAAAATCACAAAGTTTGTCATCATCAAAAAGGGGGAATTTGTTGTCTCAAGTAAAGGTTAGTTTTGAAGATTGACAAAGGAATTCAGGATGAACTGGGTCCATCCCTCAGGTGCACAAAAACAGACAGATTCGAGCATGTGGGTTGCACGTGAAGGAGATAAGTTAACTTGGTATATTTAACATCTCCTTATCGAAAAGGTTGCATAATTGACAAGGAGAAGGAGTCTTTAATCAAAGAGTACACAATTCAAGATAGGGAAAGAGTTAGAAGTTGAAATCAACTAGAACTCTTCCACCAAGGAAGAGTTGCATCAGAACTCTAGTTATTTCTTCATCTACTGACTTTATAAATTGCAGGATGTTCTCACATTACAGTGTTGCACAAAAAATGCAGAAACTAAACGTGAATTGGGAGCAAAATAGCAAGGCTTTTTGCAAGCAGTTCATGTCTGATTCAAGTGTGCAAACCAGAAGCTACATGAACCAGATTGAAGAACCATCTCCATAAAGAGTTTTATGTGTCTTTCTTTTATTTTAGTTCAATTGTAGTAGGTGTTTTAAAGTTGTACCTTTCGAGCTTTCATAGAAGCAATTGTATTAGGTACTTTGAGTATTCGAGTTAGAGTTAACTTGAAGTTGTCGCAACAGTTAGAGGCTGGTTGCTACAATGGGATTAGAGTTAATCCTTAGGTTTACAAAGAGTTTTGTAAATGCAGTTTTGGCTCAGTGATTTTAGTGGAAGTCTGGGAACATCCTACTGAGTAGTAGGTCGTGATTTTTTCACCTTTTGAGCCATGTGTTTTTCACGTAAATTCTCTGTGTTCTTTATTTTCTGTATTTATTATTCCGCAACAGTAGTAGTTGGAACATATAGAAGAACCAAGTCCTTCCAGAAATAGTTTAAGCGAAAAATTGGGTACCACACAAATCACCCACCCTCTTGTGTGGTATTGACGTTTAGAACATCAACACCAACAAACCTATAGCCGGAATATTGATGAACTCCAATTCTACTAGCAAAAGTCACCAGAGCCCCTCACAAAGGTTTTTCTACCTCTGAGTTGGTGGAGGAGCAACTCAAATCAGTTTCATGTTCTTTCGGCCATGGCTCGAGACGATCTAAATGTGTCTATTTCAACAGTCGCATCAGAGAGCGCATTTAGCCAAGCAAGACAGCAGCTAGGAGATACCTGTCATTCATTGGGTAGCAACGCTTTGGAAGTTGTAGTGTGCTTCAGAGATTGGATTAGATCAGAACGACGAAATCAAGGGCGTGACGAGGTAGATGATGAGGAAGACCAAGAAATTGGAGATATAATGGTATATGATACCGATTATAATGCCGAAAATCAAGAACCTCACATTGACATGGAAGAGCTTACAAAGATGATGCAAAACATGTGATTTACTTTTTTTTTTTAACAATTGTTGTAAACTTTTAATTTGCAAGTTCAAAAATTTTAAAAATCAAAAAAGAACTTGCAAATTTGAAGTATTATATTATTCAATAAAATATCAAAGTTACTTAAATATTGTAAATTTTTTATATTGCATATTAGTCTTATTCAATATTTTTTCTATAGACACTTACTTTCTATTTTCAAATTTAAAATTTTTTAGTGGACACTTACTTTTATATTGCATATTAGTCTTATTAGTCTTATGCATTTATGTTTTATGTTTTAGTCTTTTAGATTGTTATTTTAATTTTAATATATTTTAGTTTGTTCTTTTAATTCTAACCCTTAAAAGTTCAATTCTAATCTTTAATTTTAATTCTTAAAAGTTTGCAAACACTTAAGTACTTAACTATTAATAACATTGAAAAAAAATATAACTTAATTTAAAAAAAGAATATATATATATATATATATATATATATATATATATATATAGCCCGACCCCCGAGCCCGTTAAGCCTGAATTCGTACGAGCCTTATGGAACCCGAAAAACCCCAGCCCACCACCAACCCGTTAACCCAATCCGATAACAACCCGCCCCGAAACCAACAGGCTGACATTTTTTGTATCCAGCCCATCCCACCCCGCTACGGAACAATGGATAAAGAAAAAGAAAAAGAAAAAAATCTTTGAATGGAGGAGCACTCCATATGAACGAGTACCCTATTTCGCCTTTTGTCCTTTTCTTTTATTTATTTTAATTTATTTGTTAACGTGTTCTATCTCTTTTTGTCGGTCAGTGCACGCACTCACGAGGCTCGATGTGAGAGAGAGTAAACACATACCGCGTGGACCTTTTCCAATCTGCTAGATCACCCCACCACCCTAGCCCTGAGCACCACCCTTTGACAACTTTAAAAAGTCAACCCCCCAAAACCACCACAAAAAACAAAGCAGTTTTTCCATTGTGTGAATCATTGTGGGAGAAAATAAGATAAGGACAAAAGATAAAGCCCTTTGAATACCTTGATTAAACTAATACTATGTCTATTATGCTAACCAACAAACCTTAAAATCCTTATCTATTTTTTCTTTTGCCCTTGTCAGAATCTTACTCAAACCAAGTCTTAGCACTTTAATTAAACAATTGTTAAGTTGTTGACATGTTAGCTAGCAAATGCTTTGCTTATCCAATGCTAAAGAAGGAATACAATTTTATGGCTTGGATATGAAAAGGTATTGAAAGAGAAATTAAAGAGATAAACAACACCTATGCAACACTATTTTTATTTGAAATTTTTTCATAAAGCACTATCTTTTAGTAGTAATTAGTCATTTATAGATATTATTTGTTATATTACGGAATATAGATACATTTTTCTGTGGTTATAAGATATATTTGATGTATTTAAACTATTGTATTCATGAATACAGTAGCAAAAATAGGCGTGAATCAGGGAAGTCCAGCTAATCAGTTGTAATTGTATTCGAGTGTATTCGACTGTATTCATGGAGTGAAACATAGGATTACATCTGGACAAATTATTGTATCCGACTGTATTCATGGCATGAAGTAGGAGATTACACTGTTTTTAAAACGGAAAGTGAATCAATTAACATAATAGACTCCTAGTATAACTCAACAAACTCAATTATAACACACAAATTTTGTATTTTTCAGTTATAAAAAAGATTCTCAACCGCAAAATACAATAAAATAGATAGAATACATAGGGATACATTGAAATACAATGAGAAAAAAAGACATTGATACAATGAAATACATGGAATACAACGAGATACATTGAATTACAATGAAAAAAAGATAGTGCATACATAGAAATACAACAAGATACATTGAAATGCTCTTAAAAAGAAAGGTAATAGAATCTTCAATTGCTCACCCCCAAACTTCAGACGACCTATTTTAGTCGATAATTTTCCGACGACCCATCGGATTCCGACCATGATTCCATAAGCAATTTGCATGTATTTTGCTGTTTTTTAAAATTCTGTACACTCTATTTGACTTTGATAGAGACATCACTTGATTACTTGCTACCGTGATTTGTGTGGTAAGCAAAGTAGACAACGGTTAGGGCTTTTATTGATTCAATCCTGAGACAATCGCATCTTGATCCGCCGGTTCCACTTCAATTGATGGACAAGCAAACGGAGGAGAACGAAAAGAAGGGGGGTGAGAGTGGGGATGAAGAGAGGGAAGTTGAAGAATTTCGTATTCTAGGACATTCCATATGTATAAAGCGGAGGAGAGATACTTATAGCACGCCGTCTTCTTCCTCTTCCAGTAGAATGTGATGTATCAAAGTAGAGAGAGAAAGAAAGTAATATAATTGATTAGTGTATTTAGTGGCTTAGGGCTAGGAGGTAACCAAAATTAAATAATTTGATATAAACCTTAAAATGTATCTATAAAATATAATTTTTTTTAAAATAGTATTCATTTAAAATAAATAATATATTAACCTTTGCTGCAGAAGGTAAAATTTTCTTTTTATTTTCTTCGACAAAATTCTTTCCCACTCTTGATTTTTTTCCCATAGTAACATAAAAGTAAAAAAGGTTCAACCCGGTAATATTATTATTGAAATTAGAACTCTAAGACATGCTATAAACTGTAGTTAGTAAACCATGGAGCGACTATTTCCAAACATAGTACAGACTCGTGAGATAAAAGATATCTCTTAAATTTTACCATTATTTTGACTAGATATTTAATTGATTAGATGCATGTCTCTCAAACTAATACACCTATTTTTGAAATTGTAATTAGCACATAGATCTTACTTTGACAACTTATAGCTTGAAATATGAGGACGACAACAATAACAGATCCAGTATAATTTTGCAAGTAGGGTTTGTAGAGGTAGTAGTACGCAGATCTTATTCCTACCTCCAAAAAGACAGAAAGGCTATTTCCCGATGACTCTCGGCTTAGAAAGATAAAAGGACGAGTAGCAGCAAGCACACCCATTAAAAATCCAAAGCAAAAATACAAAGATATAAAATTAAAACTGAGCATTGCAATCAGAAGACCGAAACGAAAGCAACGACAAGTAATCACAGAAGTCAAGGAATACAAGATACATAAATAACACTAACTCATGTACTAAAGCTACTCTCACAGACAAGGACAATACTAGGCGACTTATCCTAACCCTTTATCTCTATTCTCAACCTTCACATTTTTCTATCTATGGTCATGTCTTCAGTGAGTTGGAGCAACGTCATATCTTGCCTAATCACCTCTCCCTAATACTTCTTTGGTCCACCTCTACGTCTTTTTAGGCCTTCTAGGGACGGCCAGCGTCTCACCGGTGCATCTGTGCCTTTCCTCTTTACATGCATGGACCATCTAAGTCTCGCCCCCACTCATCTTGTCCTCTAAAGAGGCAATGCTCACATTGTCCCGAATAACTTTATTTCTATAATTCTATCTAAGCTAGTATGCCTGTACATTCATTTCAATATTCTTATTTCAGCTGACTTCATCTTTTGAACATACGAGTTCTTGACTAGCCAATACTCCATCCATATAATATAGTCCATCTGACCAACGCTATGTAAAATTTAACTTTAAATTTAGGTGGCACATAGCTTGAAATATGTGGACAAGGCAAGTAATATGGGTAAAAGGAAAGAGCTAGACGTTAGATAGAAATCAAAATGAAAATGTTGTCCCCCACCTTCTCTCTCTAGACTAGTAGTAAACTAGTAATGTAATGAAAACCAGCCAAATCACAAATACACACACTCTATTTCTATAAATGATAAATGTACTCACTTACACCTCTCATCAGATCCCTTTACCAATCTCTCTCTCTCTAGCAAAAGTCAGCGCCTTCTTTTGTCTTCTTTTTCTCTCCACTTCCTCTCTCTAACCAAAAGTCAAGGCCATAGCAAAAAGGAGACAGAATATGGAGGATGATTGGGATCTACATGCGGTGGTCAGAGGCTGCGCCGCTAGTTCTATCGCTGCAACCACCACCACTACCACCAGCAGCGCCGCCACTACTACTACTACTTCTTTTTGCAGCTTTCAACCAAGACAAGATGGAAACTTTTTTAGCTTTCAAGATCCGTTTGTGCCAAGATTTGACAATCCTAACAATACTGCTTTTGAAGAGTTGCATAATCTTTACAAGCCTTTCTTCCCCAAATCTCAACCACAACAACAGCCACCTCTTTCTCCTCAAAATATACCTATTTCACCCCTCTCTGTTCTTGGAGGACTACAAGATCTATCACCCCAACAAACACTAATAAAACAGCAGCAACAACAACATATTCATCAGCTAAACACAAGAGTATTAACACAACCCAAGCAGTCTCTGTCTGTGAATGGTTCCACAAATAGTACAACTTGTGTTTCACATACTCAAAGCCCAAGACCTAAAAGAAGGTAACTTTGACTATTTTTTTAAACTTTTCTTTTAATTCTATGAGAAAAAATTGAAGTTTCTGGATGGAAAGATTAGACTTTGTCAGTTTGTACATACCCATATCATAAATTCAGCTTTTTTTCCCCCTCACATTTATATGTATTTTCTTTTTCCTTTTATCAGGAAAAACCAATTGAAGAAGGTATGTCAAGTACCAGCTGAAGGTTTATCTTCTGACATGTGGTCTTGGAGAAAATATGGACAAAAACCCATCAAAGGCTCCCCATACCCAAGGTATATTCCTTAATAACTTTCTTTTAGGTTACTTTGAACACAAAAACAAAGTTTACTCTGGTAAATTACATTTTCATTTCAACAACTTAATTTTTTGACTAACTTTCGTTCATTTCTTTGGTGTAAACAGGGGATATTACAGGTGTAGCACCTCAAAGGGTTGTTTAGCCCGGAAACAAGTGGAGCGAAATAGATCCGACCCGAATATGTTCATTGTCACCTACACATCAGAGCACAACCACCCTATGCCAACTCACCGGAACTCTCTCGCCGGAAGTACCCGCCAGAAGCCGGTGAACTCCGAAGCTGGCACACCAAGTGACTCAAACAAACCAACTAGCTCATCGCCGGTGTCTTCGCCGGCGTGCAATTCTCCGGCAACGGAGAAGCAAGAAAGCAGCAGGGAAGAGAAAGAGGACATTTTTGAAGACGACGATGATGAATTTGGCAGTTCTAATATGGGATTAGATAACATGGAACCTGCAGATGATGACTTTTTTGAGGGGTTAGAAGAACTCGCCGCTAATGCCACCGGAGATTGTTTCCCCGATAACTTTCCGGGGTCTGTACAATTTCCTTGGCTGACAAATAATGCCACAACCACCGCAGCAGGCGGTGTTTGACTTACCGGAAAAAGTAGACGTGGGAAAAAGTTGAAGAAATGATGCTTTTCTTCTTATTCACTTTTCTTTTTTCACTTGTAGTTGTAGGAGTATCTTTTTCTCCGTTAGAGATATAGGAAGATAGAAAGTAAGAGAGAATCTGGAAATCTCATTTTTTTTTTTTTTTAACGTTTTGTTCTCTTTTTTCACGTGTAAGGTATAATTCCATTCCCTATCATTGTAGAGAGACTTGTAGAGAACAAAGGAAAAAAGAGGAGTTTGATATTCCAATGTTCTTTGTTAGGATAATAGGAGTATATTGGATGATAAGGTACATAGAATTTGGGTAAAAATCCCTTGGCTGTTAAAATGTTAATTTTATAGTAATCATTATCAATGATTTGAGTTTTTTCAATTGTTAACTTTTGCATATATTTTGTGGTGCTTGTTCATGTTAGTGTGCTTGAGTGTTTGTGCTACTAATTATGTTTGGAGATTTTGAGTCCTACCAAATGGAATCTTGGGAAATTTGCTTGCCAATTTATCCCCAACAGCCACAAGTTTTGCTTTTCGACTGAATTAGACACCTCTAAATACCGGGTGGCATTCTAACTATTGGAAAATGAAAGTTCAAATTTCAACGTTTAATTTTCAACATTTTTCAACCTAAAGATCGCCGTGAAAGAGTAAAATTCACCGTAGAAAGGAACTCCTCCAATCACCTTTTACTCCTCAATTAAGACAAGGAACTTCATTCTAAGATGCCCTGTTTATGCTCTGATTAGCCAGCTCCTTAATTAATAAGGACATGTTTGATGTGCCCAAAACATTTACAAAGAGCCAGAAAAGCATATTTCTCCCTAGGAAAGAACCAAAAAAAAAAAAAAGACTGTTATAGCAAATAGGAAAAAGAAAAAAAAGTTACAGGCCAAGCATGAACACTGCATTCAGGGACAAAGCACCATATATCATAAAAAGGGTAATCTCATTCCGCTTATTGTGAAAATACAAGGCACTCAAAATATTCATTTTCATCTCTTCAACATTGAAGAGCAAAAGAATGACATGGTATATATTGAGAAGACAGGAAACAGAAAGATTTAGGGATTGAACCTCGGCATTGAATAGATCCAGGTAAGAAATTTGAGTCTGTTTTCTTGAAGTACTAGGTATTAAGGCTTTTCACCGTAGAGAATGATGATCAAACTTGAATGCTATCTGTCGAGGAGGAACTTTAGGCATTAGAAAGAGTGACCAAAGACGATGAATAGTTACGATGCTTTTAGGAATTCCAGAATCAAAGCAATAAGACTGAAGCCCACCAGCTTCAGCAAACACTGGCACTTCATTATTGGTTTTAAGAATTTTCTAAAGTTTGACCAGAAAGCTCTGAAAAATGCTGTATCAACAAATAGAAAGAACCTTAACTAATCACCCAAGTACATCTCATATTTTTGAAAGAGAAAAAGTTAGTAGCAAGAACACCGTGTTCTTCTTTCCTTTAAATGAAGGATCATAAAAGTGTTGGTGCTTACATCTCACACTCAAATTCAGTGAAATGTTCAAAGGAACTCACTACTTATTTGATTCTCTATCGTATACAAAAAAAGGAAAGAGGAATAGCATTGAGATACGTCCAAAGCCAAAATATTAAGCTCAGAACAAAGTTGACACAGTATAAGCATACATAAACTTCATCTTGCATTAAACCAACTACAACTTGGATGAAATGTGAAAATACAAAAATTCTTGGCGTAGCACGCACACCAAAATTGTAACATCATTTTGTCATGTTGGAATGATTTTCAGTTCATCAGAAGGGCAAGATGGATGGAGATGTCGTCATAGAACATGATTTGTGTACCTACTCAACAACTTGTGCATCAAAGCAGGTATCTCAAATCACAGCACAGAGCTTGAAGATCAAATGGGACCTCGCACATTCCACGTGATTTTAGCCGAAAGGCTGAGAAAGGTATCCAAATGGGACCTCAACTGACTGCAAAAGAATCTCCATCATACCCAGTGAATATCACAGCGGAACTAGGAAGGATATCCTCCACTCCAGTTAGTAGTAGGCAGTTGAAGTAGAAACCTCATATCCTTCCAGAAAGCTTCGCAATTTTTCTGTTTCACCAATGGCAGAAAGCCATTGGGTTAGGACTTCCATGGTAATGTAGTCAGGATTACATGCATTTTCAGTCATTTGGTCCATTATTTCAAATGCCTTTTCCACCCAATTCTTCTCCTGAAGGCCTTTAAAGATGGCATTGTATGTGATGGTATTTGGTCTTACCCCTTTTTCCTTCATATCACCCAACAAAGAAATACCAGCTTCTACTTTGTCACTCTTGCAGAGAGCGTCGATCAAAGTATTGTATATGACAGTATTTGGTGGCACATTTGTAGAAGAACTCATATTCTGGAATATTTTCATAGCTTCATCAACATTTCCAGATAAACAATATGCATGAATTAGTGCTCCATATGTAACAACATTAGGCAAATAACCATCACCAATCATCCTCTTCATAACTCTATGGGCAGTTGCAAATTGCTCCTTCTGGCTGAAATATGATATCAAAGTGTTGTAGGTGTAGCGATCAGGTTTGATACCTGCCTCCTCCATGTCTCTAAGCGTATTATGAGCTTCATCAATCTTATTTTTCCTGCAAAATCCCCCAATCAGAGCATTATAGCAGATAATGTCCAACCCAAACCCAGCTTCTTTTGCCTTTGAAGCGACACAGGAAGCATCATCCATTCTTCGAGCCTGGCAAAGGCCCAAAATCAAACTGTAGTACACTTTGGCATCAGGGAAGCACCCATTTTCTGACATTTCATTAAATAACTTCATTGCTTTGTCAATATTGTTGACACTACAAAAGGAAGTAATGAGGATGGTGTAAGTGATCGCATTCCCCTTTACACCTTTCCCTTGCATCTCAGCAAAAAGCTCTATACCACTGTTAACTCTCCCATGCTTGCACATTCCATCAAGCAAAGTATTCAGAGTAATCACATTTGGCACAACCCCGCCCTTTTTCATCTGGTCAAAAAGCTCGTATGACCTCTCAATCTCGCCTGCTTTGCAGAAACCATCTATCAAGCAATTATAGGTAACAGTATTAGGTTCATATCCACTCTCCAGCCTCATCTTTTCCATCAACTTAAACCCTTCTTCTTGCCTCCCTACCTTACAAAGCCCATCAATCAATGTATTGTAGAGAACAAGGTCTGGCTTAACAAGAACGCCATCACTTTCACTGCCTCCCATCTTCTCAAAAACCTGCATTGCCTCATCGACCTTGTAACTTTTGCATAAATGATTGATGAGAATCCCAAATGTCACAACATCTGGTTTAATTTCCTTTTCCTTCATCTCATTCATAAGCAAATTCATCTTTTCAAAATCACGCTCCCTACCTAACCCACTCAAAAGGGCATTAAATGAAACAGCTTCCGCCTGACCACCCAACCTCATCATATCATGCAAAAGGTCCCAAGCCTTATTACACTTCCCGCTTCGGCAAAAGTTGGTAATCAATTTAGTAAGCCACACATCATCCAAGAACACACCATGTTCGAAGAATCTCACAACAAGTCCACAAATTTCCTCCACACTCATCCTCCTCCCAACCCAATTCCTCTTCCAAATAGCAGATAAAACAATATCCATCGTACTCTCATTCGGCGGGAAACTACTCACCCTTTCGAGCATTTCGTCGAGCACCTTGAACCCATCATCAGTATTCCCTCCACGAAACAAGCAATCTAACAGCAAATTAACCACATTTGTGTTTCTTGATTCAGGGTCTAGTGCATTGAACACGGCTATCGATTCCTCAAGCATTTTGGCTCGGCCAAAGCATCTTATAAGAAGAGTCGCAGCATTGATGGATAAAGGGATTTCTCTATCTTTAGCAACGGAAAAAAGCTGGTAAAGCTTACTGGGTACGTCAGATTTTTCTTCATGCATTGCTTGTTCAAGAATAGCTTGAAATGTGAAGGAAAGAGAAGATGAACTGGAGCTATGACTTTTGAAGAATTCAAAGAACTGTAAAGCTTTTTCCGTGGATCCCAATTGACGGGTGATTTTGAGAAGGGAAGTTGGGAAAGGAGGGGTGTGAAGGAATTCAACAAGCTGTGGGTTGGAATTCCAGTCATTGTGATCGGTAGTGTTGAGGAGGGACACTATTTCTGAGATTGGCTGCGGCGGCGGAAGAGGTTTATGTGGATCGTCGAACTCGCCAGAGAAGTGTCTCAGTCCGACGATAGTGCTTGTTTTAGGAAGATGAAGGAGGGATTTTGTTATAGCTGGGAGTTTCATTGTTCTAGGAGTTTCAGAAGCAGCGGTACTTGCCAGTTGAAAGTGAAACCTCGTACTGGGATTTGGATAGTTTAGGTCTCACACAATTTTGCGCGGGTCTCCCTCTAGCAAATTATAAAATAAATTACAACTACTTATTACTCCTACTACTTAAAAATATACACTTCCGAATTTATGTTGGAGTTCTATAAATTGTTTTTTTTAATATATAATTTCTATTTCTATTTCTTTCCGTTTTTGAACTAATTTTTTAAATCTATCTATACTATATTAAAAGCACGAATACCCTTAGTGAAATGTCGTTCGTTTTTTTATCCTTTCAAAATAAAATCCACACTAGATAAAATAGTCATTTAATTATTTTTCAAATATTAATACTTTAAAATCAACTACAAACCTTAATTATTAAATCTTTCCTTATAGAAATATTTTTCTTTTGCTTGAAATTTGCACCATATAAAACTTTAAATTTTTTACCTTAATTAGAAGATCCGTTCCTTGTTTGAAGTGTGAGCCATGTGAGGCGTTGGGGGGTCTAAAGTAAGAGCTGCAATTTTACATGAAATACTATAAATTTACATGTTTCCAGATTGATTATCAATATTAAAAGGAATTTAGAGAGAGAAAAAAAAATATTTGCTCTATTTATTTTTTACCACAGAACAAGCGTATATCAAATGAAAGAGTGCTATTTTATATTTATTCCTACAAATAAATAATTCCATACTAGATTTAAGAATTTAAAATAAATTAAATTAGTTAAACTTAATATTTTAAAATTTAGATATTCAAAAACTATACGATAAATATTATAAGTTATAATTTTTCTCATGTCAATATGACAAAAAATAATATTTTAAAATGTTGGTCAAATGTCAGACAATTTGACTTCCGATAAGCGAAAAGTGTCATCAAAATTGAAATGAAAGGAGTATAAGAGATGTATAATTACAAAATAATATACAACTAATTTATCTAAATTCCTCATATATGCGTTTTTAGAAGATATTGAATACGATTACTCTGTTAGCGTGAGAAAATATATATATATATATATATTAATTGATAAATACCATACATACGTGCATCACACGCACACTAAAATTAGTTATTAAATGGGTGTCAGATTAAAGCTCAGAAATATTTAATCTATTATGGAAATGGTATCGCTCATAAGCTTATAGGATATGTTTAAATGTTTGCAAGTTTAATTTTATATTCCTATTTTATGATTTATGAAGTTTTAGTTGGACCTTTCAAACTTTACGGCAAGGGACAAAACTTTTTGTAACATTCTTTCCCTATTTTTTTTTTTTTTTTTTTTTT
>MU666539.1:182397-207866 GCA_026770625.1 Nicotiana glauca
GAATTTTGGTGAGTCGAGAATTTGGATGAAATCGAACATTTTTATTTTTCCAATTAAATATAGTGTATTTAATATTACGATAAAAGGTAAGCTTAATACAACGGAATAATAACTTAACAAATATAGTAAGTGAAATAAGGAAGATAGAAAAATAATCTATATAGCAAGAAAATTTGCATTTTATCTCTTACGTTGCTAAGGAAGTATGAAGCATAGTGCCATAGCACACGCTCACTCTCCATTCTTATAACCATCTTCTTTTCTAGTGTGAAATATTATAGCTTGTACCTTCTCTTTATGCATATTTAGGGAGTATATAACTAATGCTTCTTATTTTTTTGAGATAAATAAGTATAAATAATGAAAATTTCCCCCTTTTTTCCGTTAGTTTCAATAATATCAAATAGTGTGTGAAGAACTGAAGATAACTCTTGACCAACAGAGTAAACTGGAAAGTCAAAATGCGGGCACTTCATTCGTCATTGATAAAGCCACTCCTCCATCTTCACCTCCTATTCCCATTTTCTACTCCCGTTATTTCGCTCTCTCCGCTTCGAACAAAATATCTCCACTTCCACTCCTTCACTACTCCTTCACTCCCAAAACTAACTGCCATGGCCGCCAACAAGATGGCCGCCGTCGACGGCAACTCCACGCTGGACCACATCGCCGGCGGTTGGTATTCCGTTCCCGACCTCCGATTGCGCGATCATCGATTCAACGTTCCTCTCGACTACTCTCTCGATCACTCTTCCTCTCCTAAAATCACCGTCTTCGCTCGGGAAGTCGTTGCTGGTATTACTCTAATTCGGTTCCCATTGTTCATCATTACGGATTTTGCATTTGTTTACTACTTTACTCTGTCTATGTATAACGATTGTGTGTAAAAATATTCTATTTCTGAATAGATACCGAGGATCTTCATATTGTGGATCTCAACTAATTTTGGATTGAGGTGTAGTTATTTGATTGAAGGATTCACATTTGTTCGGTTAACTTATGTCCTGGCGTGCTTATGTGTTGATTCTATTTGATTAGTAGTATTTTAGTTAGTGTTTGGTCTTGGCTTAGCTTATAAAGAACTACAAAAGTAATATTTAGAAGTAAAAGCTCTAAATTTCATCTTAACTGATATGTAAGGTACTGGGAGAAGTTTTTCAAATACTGCTTAAGCTATTAGCTTCAAAATACTTGTCTCACATTTGTTCAAGTTATGCACTTTAGCACTGCTTATATATTGATTCTGTGATTAGCCAACTGTTATTTTCTTTTAAGAACAGTTTTTGGTTAATTTATTTTCTCTCCTGATTATCAAGTACACTGCAGTTGGTAAGGAGGAACAACCTCTGCCATATCTACTATATTTGCAAGGTGGACCAGGCTTTGAATGCCCCAGACCAGCTGAAGCTGGAGGATGGATAAGCAGAGCATGTGAGGAATACCGTGTAGTTTTAATGGATCAGGTACAGTCTCTCTTTTTCCGTCTCTCAACCATAGTGAAATAAGCAGTTTTTTCTGTAATCCTTCTGCTGATACTTTTGCTGCAGAGAGGAACAGGTTTATCGACGCCATTAACACCATCGTCTATGTCACAAGTGAAGTCTGCTGAGGATTTAGTTAACTACTTGAGACATTTCCGAGCTGATAATATAGTACAGGATGCCGAGTTCATCCGAAAACGTCTTGTCCCTGGTGCTGGACCTTGGACAATACTTGGACAGGTCAGATAGCTTTGAAGCTTTTCAGTATTTGTTTTTTCTATCTTAATGTCATCGTGCTATTCTCTCAATAAGTTGTTAAAAGAGACTACCTCAGGAATAATTTTTTCAATTTTAGTTTTGATTATATATTTTCTAAAAATTTATTTGAAAATATTTTTTGAGGTAAAACTATCATCTCATATGATGTATGGAAGTCTTAATTCTGATGTTAGTTGTGCTTGAAATTGCCGGCTTGTGATTGGATCCATAATCGAGCAGAGCTTTGGAGGATTTTGCGCAGTTACTTACTTGAGTTTTGCTCCCAAAGGACTCAAACACGCTCTTATAACTGGCGGACTCCCTCCAATTGGAAAAGGATGCACAGCTGATGCTGTTTACAAGGCAGGCTTTGAGCAGCTTGTTCATCAGAATGAAAAATATTACAAGAGGTTTCCACAGGATATTGAAATTGTTTGTGATGTCGTAAATTATCTGGCAGAATCTGAAGGAGGAGGGGTAAGGGAATTATACTTGTATACATTAACTTTTTTCATATGAGTACATCCGATACATACTTTTCCAATAATGTTAACGTTTCTATCTTTCTGCACCCTACCCTATCTCCCTCCTTTTCTCCATGTGACATAGGTGCCTCTTCCATCTGGCGGCATCTTAACACCTCGAGGACTACAACTTCTTGGTCTCTCGGGCCTAGGATCTAGTACTGGTTTTGAACGATTGCATTACCTGTAAGCCATCATTTTTCCATTTCCTCTTTTTCTTTTTCCCCAAAAATATCATACATTTGAATTTTTAACATCCATACTATGCTTATAGGTTTGAGAGAGTCTGGGATCCTGTAATAGTTCAAGGAGCAAAAAGGAGAATCAGTGACTACTTCTTGAATGCTGTGAGTTATACATATGTTTTTTACAAAATAAAAACTGTGAATTTTTATTCTTCTGAGATTAAGTTTGATTAATATTGCGAAAAACTTGAGATCTTGTTCAGCAATAAGTAAATATGGTTCATGAACTAAACATGCTGCCACAGATATCCTCCTTGAATTTTTCTACATTGAGTTCAAATGCTTTCTGTACAGTTTCCTCAGTATAAAAATTTTCAGTGGCCTGCATTCTTCTCTGTTTGTTTATATGGTACTCCTAATGACTATCTTGGTGTTGATTTTTTAATAGGATAATTCATGACTAATTAATCCTGCTTTGACTTCAAATGAAGAAATACAAAAATAAAGGTAGGAAAGAGAAAAGAACACACGGGAGAACATGCTGTTAAGGAAGAATGCAAAAATCTTTCATGTGCAATGTCTGATCTCCTATGAACTAGAAACTAAATGTCATGTTAAGTTATTACCAGTTTTGTTTCTCTAGAAAATTTGATATTCTATTGCATGGTAAAAATTAATTTAAGATGCTGGACAAAAATAAAGCTCTTCAGATGTGGATTATCTTGGATAATGACATATTTAAGCCTTTAGCAGCTCATGATGACTTTGGTGATGACATATAGGTGTTAATATAACTGAATAAGTGCTGTGTTTTCGAGTGTTAACAAGCAAACAGAGTTTTTCATATCTGTTACTGTAGACTGTGAGATTCTTTGCCATTTAGGAGATGCTAAGGATCTGAAATCCGTCCCATTTTGTGTGAATGAGCTGCCAGCATTTTCTTGGTAATTCGAGATGTATATAGAGGTGCAGGAGCTGGATGAGATATCTGCTGATTTGAACTCTTTGTGACATTGCAGTATGAGAGATGGATAGCATTTGATGCAAACCCTTTATATGCTCTTTTGCATGAAAGCATATATTGCCAGGTAAACTTTCAATAGGGGTACGGCTACAACAGTGTTACTACTTGGCTAAAGGAATTTCTGCATCTATTTCTATGTTTTTGGGTACCTATTTTCTGCAGGCATCCATGCTACGGTCTAATTCATTGTTTTTTTCTGATATGAAGGGTGCCTCATCGCTGTGGTCTGCTCACAGAATTAGGGCTGAAAATGAGAACAAATTCGACGCAATTGAGGCAGCAAAAGGCAGCCGCCCCGTACTTTTTACTGGAGAGGTAAGAAACAATGTGGACGTTTTTTAGTAGAACCGCCATGATATGAAGCAAGCATCAAACGAAAGTTTTAATTCCGCCTTAAGTTTTGTGATGATCTGACCTCCACATTGACGGTACAGTAGAGATGTGGCATGGACCATAGAGTCTGAAATTATGTTAATATCAGTTTGTTTATGTGCAACCAGGGGCGGATTTAGGGGGGCGGAAGGGTGTTCACCCGAACCCCCTTCGTCGAAAAATTATACTGTATATGTTAGGGAAAATCTGTTTTTTACCTTTATATATTATGCGTTAAATCCCCTTGACACAACCCAAAAGCATAGCTTAGTGGTCACGGGGGTTCAAATCCTTTGTAAGGTCATTGGTTCTATCCTCACTAGCTACAACTTTTGTAACTTTTTCCTTTTTTTGAACCCCCTTGGCGGTAATTCTGCCTCCGCCACTGTGTGCAAGTATGATGTATATGCTCATCCTTGCACATCCTATCTATTTCGCTTTCCGACATAATTCTTTTACTTCCTGCAAATGTATATAGCTACTACTACCTTGTTCCGTTTTGCTTTTCCTACAAATTGATTATCTCAATAGAAACAATCAATTTACTGTTTAGCTAAGTTCAATTTTCTTCTTCATCTTCTTCCTAGTTGCTTCCTCATTTAGTAAATGAAAGAGATTCAATTATAGTACTAAGGGTTCAAATTGCTGGAAATGGTGATTTTTGAGTGACTAAGAGAAGAAACCCTCAATGGTGAGAGTTCAAACCTCAGAGAACAAATGCAAAGAAACACTATGCTTAGAGTTCAACAGGATTGACTATCAAATCTTCTCTAGTTCACACTTACACCTGTGAGGCACATAATGGGGAAGACAACATAAGAAAATTCCAACTGCACACTGCTCCTAGAAGTCATGGATATTTGGTTGGGGATTGGAGGAAAGGATCAATTAAACAATGTGATTGATTAGGAACGACATATGAACAACCAATAAATCAGGGACGAAATCATAACCCAGGGCATACTCTACGGACCAGTTCTGAGAACTGCTGAAAATATGCTTAATGTACTGGGTTTAAGAGCTTCTCCGTCCCACATGAGGTGCTTTTTTTATCAGAGCTGTGAGGTTTGTCTTTGTGATTTAATAAAACCTACACTTCTTTATTATGGACATTTTGATTAATCACTCATTCAGCTGATATCACATGGATTTATTTTGCATTTAGTATGATGGACCATTGATCTGAGGTCAAAAATTTGCAGAATGCTTTTAATTCTTTCAGCTGGAATTAAGAGACCCTTTGAACTTTTCGTATATAGAGCAAGTGTTGATCGCTTTTTAATTTAACATGTAGATGATATTCCCATGGTTGTTTGATGAAGTCCATGCCTTGAGGCCATTCAAAGATGCGGCCCAGCTATTAGCAGAGAAGAAGGACTGGCCTTCATTGTATGATATTGCTGCATTAAAGGATAACAAGGTATGTTGTATTCCTATTAAAGTTGACAATTTCAGGCTCGTGTCAATCATTATGTTAAGGATTTTAATCTACTTTGACGTACAGTAACCTGATTAAATGGTTTATACTTCATATAACACATGGGCTCTTTTTATATATAGGTACCAGTTGCAGCTGCTGTTTACTACGAAGACATGTATGTTAACTTTAAGCTATCTATGGAGACTGCTTCTCAGATAGCTGGAATCAGGCTCTGGATTACTAATGAGTACATGCACTCTGGTCTGAGAGATGCCGGAAGTAAAGTATTGGATCATTTGCTTGCTATGTTAAATGGAAAGAAGCCCCTGTTTTAACTCTATTGGCTACATCAACGCTTTCTCTACAGTGTCGAAGGCTTTAGATAATGCTGATGAATTTATTGGTAATTCTCTTTTTATTTCCTGTAGGCCTTTCAGTAAATATTTTATGCTGTGCATGGGTACTGTGTCTTAGATATCTTCAACCCCCAATCCACGAACCCACCTGCTCAAAAGATTTTATGATGAAAATAAGCCATTACAATGAACATGTCGTTGCTGAATATCATTTTCAGTAGTTTATATGCGGTTTGAAAGAATCAAGAAGGCAAGAACTACATATACAACATTTTGCCTTCTAAAAATGCAGTGGAACAGTAGTAGTTGAATTGTTGTTGGCTTTTAGAATTTTTCTAGAGCTTGTCTCGAATGTCTTGCCCAAGGATTACCTCATTCTATCTCTGGACCTTTTCTCATCTATGCTTTATGCAAGAAAGTACTCCCTTCTTTGTTCTTATCCTTCCGTCTCCACCTCCTAATCTTACAACCCATGGTTACACACCATAGTGAAAAAGACATGTATATGTGTATTCATCTAGTCTAAGAAGTGCAGTCCTCTTAGCGACAGACAAGAAGTCACTTCCATATCAGAAAGGTTTTTATGCATTTTATCATCATCGTCCGTGACAGAGAGGATGGTATCAAGGATCTCATCTTCGAGCATCGAGCCTTCTTCGGCAATTAGTAATGTCACTGGAACACTCTAAAACATCTCATGATCTCTTTTCGCAAATCACATTAAATAATTAGGAACCTCCGTTTCCTCGGCCTTCTCTGTTCTTATCTTTCCCGCACCAACCCTCATTTGGTTTGGATCAATTCAATTGATTAATCATTTAGGTAAAATGTCTAACCACTAGATCTATGAAAGTTGGACAAGCAATCTTTCTTCGAGTCAAGTTAACCAGCTGAAGTTGAAATCGTGAACTAATTTATATTCCCTCCGTTTCAATTTATGTGAACCCATTTGACTGGGCACGGAGCTTAAGAAAAGAGAGAATGACTTTTGAACTTGTGGTGTAAAATGAAGTACAAATATTTTGTGTGGCTATAAATCATTGCATAAAGGTAAATTATTTCCAAATAAGGAAAGAGGTCATTCTTTTTGGCACGGACCAAAAAGGAAATAGGTTCACATAAATTGAAACGGAGGGAGTATTAATTTTGGAAGTAGAAATTAAAAATTACTATCAATAGTTGATTTTTTACAAAATGTTGAAGTAACAAAATAGCTAAATAGATTCTGGACAGACAATTATACGAAGAATTTATCTATTGTAGGTTAATAACTTCATACTATTAAAAAATAAAGCAGTCAAAACAGCACGCAGAATGAAAAGGGTACTATCGATCACGCAGTGTAGTAACATAAATTGTTGGAATATTGCCGAATAGGGTCTGCTACTAAGGCTGCCCCTCCCTCGTTTTACTGGAGGGAGATCCAGTAATTTGTCCTTGGTGCCAATAAGCTCTCTTGTTTCAAATCTATCCTTTGTTCATTAAGCTGGTTAACCATGGCAGAACACATTTCTGAGCTTTGTTCAGTTGCAAGACAAGATGGCGCCAGAAAGGTTCTTCGAGGTTGTTGACTGTAGCCTGCCGGGGCATTTGTTTTCATTGATGTAACTGGAACAGAAGCATGCACAAGTATCCTAGGATTTGGCATTTGAATTTTATCCAATGTTGCAGCGCTCAGGCTGTATTTACTTTCATGCCGTAGTTGCTCAATGTATTGGCTTTTGCCGTATGTTTGACTTGAGACACTTTTGTCTTGTACAATTGGTTTCCAGGATCCATTTGTGGATGCGACTCCAGGAACAATCTCGTCGCCTACCTCATTCAAGACCTGGCAAGAATTGCTAGGAGATCTAAAACATGAGTTACCTTATCAACATTTCGATAAATCCTTAGTTCTTGAAGACATCCTGGTTTTATGCAGTGAGGAACTGCCAAATAGGTTCCATTGCATGAATTTCCAAGTAGTGACAATCAAGCACTACATTATAAAAGAATAATCACTAATAATTGGTAGCATTATAATTGTACGTCCCGCTAGTATCAAAAAGGAGCTCAAGTAAACCTCAGGAAACACTCAGGCTTGCAGACGCCAAATGCACGCTCAAACAATTATCATCACCAATATGCAAGCAAACAAGCTAGCAAACTTGATTTTAGATCAGTGATGAAAGTTTAGTTATTAAATGATTCGTCATTTATCTTTGGATGGACTAAAGGAAAAGTGACTCCATGCGCATGAGAGTTTGTCTCGGTTTGTATGTGTATGTGACTACGTAACTTACGTATATTAGCAACAAATATAATCCAAGAGACTCTTTTAAATTAACACTAGCTGGAGAAAATTCGCAACTTTTCCAAGGCTGATATTGAGTTCGTGAGTAGACACAACTGTCAGCATTCAGCAAGCGACCACCAGAGGTAAAAAAGCTCAAAAAATTCTAGCCATATAATTAATTCAGATTAGTGGGACTGGGTCCAGAAAATAGTAGCAAGAGGACTGTGTTTAACTCCAGGTGAGCATCATCTGCTAGGGAAAATTAGGAGATAAATATAGTGTGCGTGCTACATGGCATTTTCATATTCAAACATGTATCCATAAATATAAAAAAGAGAAGAAAAGCCAAGACTTGAACTAAGAAATTTTTTGTGTCATATGATAATTTACCTAATGGGCCAATTAAGCGAGATTCTTGATGAGTTCTCAACAATTTCCAGATCTGCGATGAAGTAGGAGCAAATAACTATTCAAGTTATACAGAACATCTCCTTACACAAACTATCAAATTTGTTCACCTAAACAGACTAAAACACAAGTGCACCGCTGTTGTTTCTTTTTATTTGGGTTTACCTGAACAAGCTAAAGGAAGAGGTCTACCACAATCTTTTATCCCATGAGACTCTAAAGATGGTCGTAAGCTCATTATGCCAATCACAGCAATATAATGACCTGTAATTTTTTCCCCCCATAGTATAGAATAATAGCTAAGAACATTTATCATGAAAAATGAAATCAGTAGGGAAAATGTTTGGGTACCATTAAATTGTCCAACGACTTGTAGAACATTCACACCATATTTGAGCATTTTAGTGATGTTGGTGGGAAGCTGCTGCATACTGTCCTGCAAAATTTCAGGATAATTGAGATTCAATCAGTTGTGCAGTTACACTAATTGATCAACTCGAAAAATTGATAGCAAAAAATCGTTGAGAGAGAGAAATTAGTTGGTGAGAGAAACAGACTATGGACACCTTAGTCGTCTCCTCCAGCTGTTTTCCATTTAAAAGAAAGCTACACTCAAGAAGAGCTGAGAGTTAGGCCCGGGCATCAAAGGAAGAATGGAGGATTAGAGTTTAAGCTGACAAAGTAGAATAAAGTAAAGTAGGTTATACGTTGTTTCTGGTGGAGCAATGATGCAGGATGCTGTTTCCATGTTGTCAACGTTTGTTACAAGTAAAGACTGCATGATGTTTAGACAATAAGATTGGAACATGGAAAAAAATAGTAATATTATGTAAGAGCTCGAGCAGTATGATGTAAGTATATTTAAAGCAGTGAAAGTACAAAAATAAAGGCCTAACTTCTTTTATTCTGATTGCTCATGGTAGTTGCTACTGGATGACTAGGGTTATTTAATTAGAACAGGACAGTAGCGAAGGTAGCAATGACAAGAAGCAGAAGAACTGCAACAGTACTCTAGATTCATATTTTGGAATTCCCCCACTAGTGAAGCCAAAAAATACGAAGCAATGCTTGGACTAGTTGGACACAAAACCAGGTCAGTCAGAAATGGACAACAACAACAAGAAAACCAGTTTAAACAGTCAGGAATGGAAATTGCAAAAATGTATGTGAGAAAACCGTAACAGTTTCAGAATAGAAAAGATATTAGTAATAGAAAACTAAATTCTTATTCAACTATAAGCAACATGCTTTAGCTGAACCAGCTCGCTTTTACACCTCAAAGGATTAAAGGCACTCACTATTTCGTCCTTCCCTGGAGTGACCATTCCCGTTATAATGTGGAAGTCAGCATGAAAAGCTCCAAATCCAGGCTACACAAAAATAACCATTAAGACCACCAAAATTTCAAATTGTAGCAAGATCATTTAGTAGACAAAGTAACATGCCTTGATTTGAAAAGCAGCTACTATCCTGTCCATCTTTAGCTTTGGACAGAATCTGCATTTGCAAAGAGGCTTCGACATTATTCTAAAGTGAAAGTGACTGCGGAGATTGGATGGTGTTGGTGAGGGAAATAGAAGTGTGAGCTCCATGCATTGACCAAAAAAAAAGGATGAACTGACCGAGTTAATTTCTAGGACATGACACATGAGTAATACAATAAGGAGTAACTGGCTTTAGTAAAAGCAGTTTGATTGCTAACAAAAAAAGACGAAATAATGTTATGTCAAGAAAAAGAAAAGAATGGCCATTCAGAAGAACAAAAGTTTAATTGTCAAATTATCAGTACCAACTACTATGGCTCGAGATGTCATATCATATCCTTCTAAATCTTCTAGTGTATTAAGGGAACTGTTGAAAATAGAGGCGCAGTTAGTAATGACATGGCTAACACATTAAGAGTACAGACCTTCTTAATACTTTTGAAACATAAGGGTGGACATAGCTGGGGTCAACACCAATATCTTCAGCATTGGAGAAGTATCTGCTAACCTGAGCAGGATCCCAAAAATAAGATCGAACGTCACAAGATACGAAGTAATTGAAAACCAAAGAGCAGGACCAACATGAAAGGTTTCACTTACCTCCTGGATAAGTTTAAGCAGATCATTCGTATCCTCATTCCGAAACCACCCAACCTTGCAGGCACTCTGATCAGGACACAGATGCAACAAATCCATTTAGTCAAAACTAAGTACAGGAGTAACCAGCTTTGCAACATTTCGGATGGAATGAACATGATAAAGAGATTTCTTCGGAATGTTGGAAACAATTTAAACCACCACTTATCTCTTCTTTGGTTCACAAAAGAGCTCAGTATTGTTCACAAAAGAACTCAGTATTTAGAGAGAAGCATATTTGCACTTTTATATGATTTATCATGTGAGAGGAATGTTATAAAGGGTCTGTAGATCTCTTAGAAGTCAAGAACAATTCTATGTCAAACCCTCTAACTAAGCAGTGTTCCTTACTTCTAGTAAACTACCAGAAAAATTATCCTGTCCTTTTTCTCCCTTACCCAACCTAGCTCCCCGTCCATATATCATAGTAGATGTTTCAGAACTCATCTTCTGTAAAGGATACTAAATTTGATTTTGTTTTTTTGTTTGATTGGGCTTTATAACCATCTAAATCAATAATCACCTGAGTAACTATATGTTTCTCTTTGCGCTACTACAATCAAAATTATTTTCGTAGATTTAAGAATGGAGTAGCACCAGTAAGCATCTTCATAGGGGTGTTCTTTTTTTTCTTTTTCACAACAGATCAAATTCTTTGCTGTCCACCCAAACAAATAGCAAATAAATTTTAGATGCCTGCTGTGGGCGACTCTTTACTATTCAATACACTAACAAGTTGCTATTTAATCTACACAGATTTTCTGAAAGTCAAATTTTCTCTAACCTGGACATAAGACTTCTGGTTTTTAATTTTCAAAATACCTCCCTTTCAATATAAAGAAATCTATGTGCTTCTAGAAAGGTTACTTTGGCTACTATACTAGTTATGTCATAAATTTCCTAATTTGTGGTTATCTCATTTTCAGGATATGGTATTCCCTCTGATAAAGAAAATAGCCAAGAGGATATTTACAACAATTAGGAAAGGGGATTCTTAATAGCTTTACCAACGCATCTGTAATTGCAGCATTGGAATACCGATATCATGCAAGCCTGTAAGCAACAATAAGATGTAGTAGGTTTGTGTTTTAGACTGTTTGCTACTTGCTTGCTTATTATTGGTGAGAACTAGGGGTCCGTTGCAGCAGAAGAGGTTAAGAAGAAGTGAGTATGATGGTGAAATTAATGGTGGGTCTAGCACAAGTAAAAGTTCTGGCAACATTTTAGTCAGCACCTCCTATACAAGGTGTAGAAAAAGCACAGAACTTGCACATACAGCACTTGTATATCAATGAACACAACATTATAACAATGCAAAGCGAGTCATAATACTCGGGAAGAAATACAGTAAAATCCTGCACTAAAAGAGAATAAATGGTAGCAAAAGTATAAACTGCATACAAGTTCTGGGATGTGCAAGTAGAATTGAGGTATACAAGCTGGAATTAGAAGTTTAGTTGCTATGACTTCAGGTTTTCATATTGGAAACTAATATGACAAATTTTATGAGGAAACATGAAAGATTGGTATACCTTGACCGTCATCAGTAACACCATAGAAGCGTCTTGGAGGGAAAAGTCATTCCTATACTTGTACACCTTGGGGCACATGAAAACAGATGATAAATCTCCAGAACACACTCCCGTTAGATTAAAAAATATTCAACATATTCTACAGTGAATGTATCAAGATGCCGCACTTACACTGTGAACTGACCACAGCATCGAATTTTAGTTTTAGCTTTTATCTACTTACATTAGATTATGAATGATCGCTTACAAACACTAAGAAAACTACAGTTAAGACACAAATGCAGCTTCGAAAAGCATCCAAAGAATGCGAAAAACATCTGCAGTTTCAATGTGCATTATAAATTTAAGAAGCTCATTACTCCGTTTGCATCTTGGTCTATCTCACCTGTTTCAAGAGTGATGGTAGCTGATGTGATCTTAAGGGGACCTCGTTGTTAGCCACTGCATGATCAATGCCTCTGCATTTGAATTTCAAACAAAAGTTTATCTCAAGTAAGAGAATCAGGACCAGCTCGAAAGTAACGTGAAAACTGAATTTAAGTCATTTTGTAAAAAGCAACAAATATAGTGGGACTAAAATAGATCTTTGTATGTTCTGCTAAGGAGTAATTGATTGAAATTAAGTCCATTATATATATGTGTGTGTGTGTGTGTGTGTGTGTGTGTCTGGCTGTCTGTCTGCAAAAGCACATAAAGAGGTTTATGGATGGGCATCGACTACATTGCATAAGAAATTTGATAAGTACTGTTTAAGCAGCAAATTCCAGTTGTGCAGTCGCATAAGGCTATGCTGTTAGAGGATATTGACTAAACTAAACTTGCCTCAAATTAATCCCTTATGTTTCACTGCTTGCACCTTAATTTACCTATGCTTTTCATTTTGATGCATTCACAGACAATTCCACAAAAACACTGACAATTCCACAAAACACTGACAATTCAATAATAAAAGATGTAGCACGATCAGTACGGATTCAGCTGATTTTAATTGGTCAATCCACAAACATATTAGCTTCATTGGCATAACGGTAAACGTATACGAATAAGTATATCAGCAATTGCACGTAACCTGATCTGCACAACGATTTTATAAGCTTCCAACATGAAATACCTAGTTTATGACTCAACGTTTTGAGAATTAGTCAAGCAGTAAACAGAGAACGCATTTCAAACAATGCCAAACAACTCAAAGCTTGGCCGAAATCCATAGTTCAAAGTTCTGTCAAACGATTGAAGCTGAAAAATTCGACTTCAATTTTCCAAAAATAGGTTCTGCTGATGTGATGAAAAAAGTATGTATGTGCGTGTAGAGGTGCACATTTTGGGATTAAATTCTAGATCTGACTCTGTACACACAGTTAGTAAATGAGTTAATTAGTAAGCAGAAATAGAGAAGAATGTATGCGGACTTGGCTAAAGAGAGGCAGAGGTCGCTGAAAACTGAAAGATTATTAAGGTGACCACTCTGCATATACAGAGACATCAAATCGGCCACCGTCGCCACCAGCATCGACGCCGTGCCGGCGTTCTGCACCTTCGCCGAGCTGCTTGTCGGTCTCTCCATTTTCGAGAACGCTAAGTAACTGCAGTCTGCTTCTTCTCGTTTTCGAATTTGCTCAACAGCAGTAACAAATTAAAACAACAGCTTTATGTTGCTTTAGTTCACGTTTTTCGCGTTTCTCCATTTTTGGCTTGTTCGTGTTCTTCTTGCATGCAGAGCTTTCCCGTTGCCAAGTGTTGCAAAACGCTAAACCGTTGTACAGCTTGCAATTCATGAATTCCAAACTCTGGAATGTCTTCATTCTCCAATTTTTGCCCGCCAACCCAAAGATAATACTGCTACATGTGTAATTGTATGTACTGTTTAGAAATCTAAACCAACCACAAACATGAATTTGGGCTGTTCCATCTTTGAAAATCAGTCCAAACTCAATTTGTGCGTTTTGAAATGGTTTAAAAAACCTCAATAAACCCAATTTTTACTGAATGTAGTAAAACAAAATTTAGAAATATATATTTTCACCTGCTCTAAAAAATAATATCCGATAACTATATATATATATTTTATATATAAGTGCATTAAATATATATAATATATTTTTGTACTAGCCAATACAATTAATTTCGATCCAACAATCAATTGTTTATTTTGCCCAACAAAATTAGTGGGTGGGAAACTAGGGTGTTCAAAATCGATCCGAAACCGAAGCTTAATGGCTTACTGGTAACGGCTTAACAAACGGGGAACGAATTAAATTTTTTTTAGTAACGGCTTATCGGTTTGGGGGTAGATTATTCAATTTTCTTAACGGATAATCCGTTAACCCAGTAAGAAAAATATATATATATATATATATATATATATATTAACATTTTGCCTATTCTCTTATCAAACTTTTTATGGGATTTTGTAGTAGTATTAAGTACTTTTTTGGCACAGAATGGAAGTGGTTTTTGTTAAATAGTTGGGCGCAAAGTTTTGTTTATGTAGAAGTGGTATTGAATGTTTAGCACAAAGTTTTGTTTCAGTAGAAAGTGGTCTTGAATGCTGAACTATTGGATTAGTTATGAAGTTTGTCTCTGTAGCGTTTTGTTCTTGATCCTTTTTTGGTGTGTATATATACAAACAACTTCTGCCAAAACCCTTTTAGTGTTTATATATGGATGAAGTACTATGTTCTCTCTTTTCATTCTTTCATTTTGTTTTTTCTTCAATTAGTCATGTTACTACTACTAGCCTTTTGGTTTTTGCCTAGAAGAAGAATAAGCTGCATTTTTGGTAATGCATGGTTTATGAGTAAATCTCTGTTGAAGTAATCTAATATTCATTCAAATCTATTATCTCTGGCAAAGCAAATTGAATGCATCATAGTGCCTCTGAAATGTTATTTTTTATGGCAATTCATTATTTCTAAGACGGGAAGAATGGGAGATATTTAGTGAATATGTATGTTAGGCCGATAAACCGCCCGATAAGATCTAAACCGATACCAATACGCCCGATATCTTATTGGGTGGCTAACGAATTAATACATTTAAAAGCCGATAACCGTTAAACCAAACCGTTAAGAGTAAAAAGCCGCCCAATCCGCCCGATAAGCAGCCCTAGTGGGAACGAGGGGCAATCTCCACATTTATCATTTAATTACTATAATAATATTTCTGTGGTGATTCATACCCTTAGGAGGGGTAGAGGTGTTCAAACCGAACCGGAAAATCGCACCAAATCGAAAAACCAAACCAAACCGATTAAAAAACCCGACTAGGTTTGGTTTGACTTGGTTTGGTATTGAGTAAAAAAAACCCGAACCAAACCGTCATATAAATATATAAATTTTATTTATATTTTTAAGACTTTATAGTGAATTTTCTTTAGAAAATATAGAAATATTTGGGATCCTCTCATGTATTAACCTTGAAAGCGTAAATTAACGAAAAATTATTGTTAGACGACTAAGAAAATAACTATCATGTGTTACTAAAAAATTCTCCCATTAAAATATATTAATAGATCATATATTTGTCAATTTTTTTTCATATTTACTAAACATATATTCACTTATCAAAGACTTATCTATAATTTTAATAAAGTAAGATTGAAATAATATTCATGTAACAAAAAAATCCGAAAACCTGAAAAACCCGACAAAACTGAACCAATCCAAACCGATATAGTTGGTTTGGTTCGGTTTTTATCAAAACCGAACCAACCCGGTCCATGTACACCCCTACTTAGGGGTTATTTGGTTACTAGGTCGGATAGACAATGATATTTCATGCATGGGAATATCATATAGAATTATAAATCCCACTTTGGATAGCTAATTCTATCAATTTGTGTATACGGTAAAATTATGTGCCCTCGATTTTGTGGGCTCGAAGGCTCACATCGAGGACCAAAAGGCTCGCGTCGAGGAATAGATTCAGTACGGACCGAGTTCGAGCCCGAGGGCAGAACACGAGGCTCGAATTTTTAAGTGTTCGAGGAACGTCGGAGCCTAGTGGGACCAACCCCGAGATAATCCCGTTATGGGTTTGTAATAGAATGAGCAAGATTCTTGCCACGTCCCCAAGATCATAGTGTAAATTCTGGAATAAAGTTGTACGAGTTAGTACTAATCCATACTAGGCGGTTAGACAGCTGTCCCAATAAGGTTCTTTACTGTAAATAGAAATGTACCTTATTTAGGGTTTCCCTATTATATAAAGGGGACCCCAATCATTTGTAACCATCATCAATCTTTAGCAAAGAATATACTCTCTTACTTTCTTGCTAATATTTCATCAGAATTGTCCTTTAGTTTTACTGCTCTTACTTTATTATTCTTGTCCCACCTCGAGGCCGCCTTAGCTCGAGGTCGAGACTGGCTTGTACACCGGTTTGATTTTACTTACTCCTTTCATTTATACTTTCGATTTTTTGGTTATTAATTAGTATTGAACTAAATCACATATCTTTAAAACCATAAACACATTTAATTGTTACGCAGATTTTCGAGGTAAACAATTTGGTGCCCACCGTAGAGCTAAAGATAATAGTGGTTGTTTCAGTATTGATTATGATAACACACGTTATTTTCACATTTGTTCTTGTCAAGAATTTTTGTTCTAGGGTTAAAACATGTCAAACTCACAAAATAGACCCTTACACGTCGATGATGGTATATTTCATGGGGAAAACAATAATGTAGGGGTCGATGTACCACCGATTAACCCTGAGGAAGTGCCAAATGTGGAACCAGTCGATGTTAGTTCATATATTGCTTTGAATGTGGATTTAGGCACTGACCCCGGGGTAAGTGTATGTAGGGAAGCCCGATCTGGCGGCCAAGGAACACAGGGTATAAGAGAAGGGGGAGTCAACCTTCAAGTAATATTCGAGATGCTACAAGCTCAACAGGTTTCTATCTTTTAGCTTCAAAGTCAACACAAAACTCCAAGTACAATCGAGCTAGCAAACACTCGACGTACTGAACCAGTGCCAGAAAGATCAACCGGCAATGGCTCGGTGGACTGATCCCACAATTCTGAGGATGCTCGAGGAACTCACCAAGAGAATCGAGTCCGAGGAGAAGAAGATTGAGGATAATGATAAAAAAGTGGAGACTTATAACTCCCGTATTGATCAAATACCAGGAGCACCCCCCGTCTTGAAAGGTTTGGATACCAAAAAATTTCATACAAAAGCCATTCCCTCCGAGTGCGGCTCGCCCATTCCTAAAAAGTTTCTCATGCCCGATATACCTAAATACAACAGTACAACCGATCCGAATGAACATATTACCTCATACACTTGCGGGATTAAAGAAAATGACTTGAATGATGATGAGATCGAGTCAATATTATTGAAAAAACTTGGGGAAAATTTGTCAAAGGGAGCCATGATTTGGTATCACAACTTGCCACCGAACTCTATCGATTCGTTTGCTATGTCAGCAGACGCCTTCGTGAAAGCACATGCCGGAGACATAAAGGTTGCGACAAGGAAATCAAACATTTTTAAGATAAGACATAGGAATGATGAGATGCTAAGGGATTTCGTATCCCCATTTCAGATGGAACAAATAGAATTACCACTGGTCACAGATGATGGGCAGTACAAGATTTCATGCAGTGATTGAACGAGCGGAGTTCCATCGTGTCACGACAGTTGAATCAAAATCTAGTCGAGTATCCTGCTGTGACTTGGGCAGATGTACATAATCATTATCAGTCGAAGATTAGGGTCGAGGACGACCATTTGGGAGCCCCTCAGGCTCAGTTCATCCAAATAGATTGGCGGTTAAGGCACCGAGGGATACAGATAGGGAACCGAGATCAAATAGGGAATGGTATCAGCCATATATCTCGGAATGAAAAAACAAAGTTTCGGGGCGCAATCCCCCTCCGAACGATATAAGAAACGATCGAGGACATAATCTTCGGTGACTTATGAGTAAACATAGTTTTGATAAACATACCGACCTCGCGGAAGTAGCTCGATTGTTTGAATATAATTTCAGTGTAGATGCATTAGGGATCGTGTCAGTTATTGGAAGAATCAAAGACACTAGTGTAACACTCCTCAAATCTATAAAAATTTCAAGACACGCTAAATATAGAATTTATTTTTTTCCTCTTAAATTATACTTTTATTACGGATTTAAGCCCTTGTGAGTGATTTTCAGTTACATATATATATAAGTGGCTGTACAATTAGGGAATATTAATAATTTTAATATTATTAATTATTAAAAGTGGGTATCATTAGTTTTTAGTTAAGTTATAAAAAAAATGTTAAAAATAAGTAAATAAAACAAAACACAAAAAGGGACAAAATAACCAAAGCCCTTAACATAAAAGGGGCATTTACATCTATACCCGCTTTTTGTGCCACATTTTAACCTGTGCCCGCTTTGCAAAAAAAATTACAAGCGTACCCGCTTTTTTGCATAACTTCAGCATACAGGGTTGAAGTAGCAAAGACAATCACACAAAAATTCAGCATTTTAGTAGCCGGGCCTAAAGTTCAGCTCTAGAGCTGAAGTTTTTGTTTTGTAATTCGCGAACTTTAGCTCTAGAGCTGAAGTTTTATTTTATAAGTTTTTGTTTAGTAACCGGGAACTTCAGCTCTAGAGCTGAAGTTTACCAGTTATAAAATAAAAACTTCAGCTCTAGAGCTGAAGTTTGCCACTTCACAGAAGATTTTGAACTGGAAAACTTCAGCTCTAGAGCTGAAGTTTTTGTCTTTATAACCGGAAAACTTCAGATCTAGAGCTGAAGTTTGCCAGTTATAAAATAAAAACTTCAGCTCTAGAGCTGAAGTTTCTATGTTGTAACTAGGAAACTTCAGCTCTAGAGCTGAAGTTTCTATGTTGTAACTAGAAAACTTCAGCCCTAGAACTGTACAATTTTCCCCACAAATGCTAACAGTCTCATTAATTGAGTCGCCCTCAGTCAAGAATCCTGACTTATATTAAATCTTATGTGAACTATCACAAGATGTTCAACATCTTGACTTTTTATAACTGCTACTAGTTCATATTAGTGTCATTGCCTTTTAGTATAAAAAACAATGGGTCGTAGGGGACTAAGCAGTGACCTCCAGATTAAATCATTAATGAAATAATGGAAGATTTGAAATTAAATTGTACAGTTGCTTTAGCAGCACCAATAACAGAAGAAGAAGAAGAAGAGGAGAAGGGGAGGAGAAAGGGAAGCTGAAGTTTTTTAAAAAGTGAGTACGGGTGCAAACAGAAAGACAAAGCGGCTACAGGTTAAAAAGGGGCACCCAAATAGGGCACTCCATGCAATTTTTACGTTGAAAAGCGCAAGTCAGGCTTAAAGCCTTAAGCCTTTGAATGAAAAAGAAATTCCAAGCAGACTTTTGCGTATAAGAAACAGACGCATGTCCCAGCAAAAATACTCACGCAAGCAACGGAAAATTCTAGGGTTCTTACCAATCACTAATTCTTGAAACCAGGTACATAGAATTTCCTATTCTCAATTATCCTAATGTAGTAGTAGGTAAGAATAGAATAGTTTATTTCCTTCTTCCTCTATATCAATAATAAATTTCATGTTTAGGTGTGAAACTTTAAAATTGATTAAAATACACTAGTTGTTGTAGAATAGATTATTTAACTGGTGTCAATTGGACTGGGATCTACGTATTGGCTCAAGAAGTTTTGAGGTGAGTTGATAAACCTTTCACTAAAGTGGTCTAACTCACAAAAGCATGCATACAGGGTGTTTGATGAATTGCTTAAAAGAGTTTATATTTACTTAATTGGAGTAAGTGAGTACCTATTAAATTAGAATTGTTCTAGCAAAAGTTTAGATAATTTATTATGATATACGTGCACAAATTTTTAGATTTTTGTATTATTCTTATATGCTATTTTCATGTTGAAAATTTATGAAGAAGCAAGAATCTTTAGAAATACTTTTACATGTTTATTTCATTCTTATGCCATGCTTTACATTTAAGGATACCAACATGAGCATGTACACGATGTTCTATAAAGAAAAGATCTAGACTTGAAAAGTCATAAGAAGAAGTTTTAGAAAGAATTTTTTTTGGGAGTATCCTTTATTCTGAGAAGGGGTCATCGTCTAGGCCGAGGGTCCAGACCATGACGTTGACTTCCTGAAACTACTTGTGCCAAAGTAGGGATCACACGAGCTGAGGGTCTCATTGCTGAGAATTTATTTAGCCATGCTAAGGTATGATACATGAGTGCTGAGAACCATGAAGCGAGTGGCACCTCATGGATTGGGCCTATTCAATCAGGTTGGGATCGAACCCATGCCAATCACACGGTGACTGAAACAGAATTAAGTCAGGATAGTTGGAACTCCCAAAGTATAAAGTGAAGTATTTTTTTATAAGAAAGAAAAAGAAAAGAATTTCTTTTAGAATATTCATAAACTGCTATTATGCAATTATTTTAGAATTATTCTTATAAGCTTTATGTTTTACATGCATTTAGAACCTTTGCTCGTAATGTATATGTTATCAAAGTTTCGCCCCCTGTTGTTGAGACTCACCGAGTATAATGGATGGACTGACGTTCTCTTTTGGGAAAATACATTGGTCTGCGGTACGACGTAGGAACCGATTTTGCATGCGAGCAGGCTACTGGTTAGGACTTCCTTCTCTTCTAGTTCTATTGGTGAGCTCCAATTTTGTTCGTGGAGTATTCCTTAGAATCATCTTTATTTAGTTATTTCTATGTTTACTTAGAGAATTGGCCAGGAAATCTCATGTCTTGAGCGGTGCATCAATTTATTAGTAGAGGCTTTATAGACATAGTCGTTGGTTAAGATTCAGATGTTTTTGATAATAACTTAGCTGTAATTTAGTAGTTACAACGAATAAAGTTTTGGAGTTGATTTATTTGAATATTTAAATTAATCAAAAGTATTTGGTTAGAGTATTGACTTGTTGCATATAAAGTATGGAATTATAATAGATTTGATAAGAAAAGATGGTTTGCTCGGTCATATTTAGTGATCGAGTGCCGGTCCCGACTTGTTCAGAGAATGGGTCGTGACAACCAGGTGGTCGAGGGCTATACAAACTGATCCTTCTCAAAGGAATCCGAACTTGATCTTTAAATATCATGGCACACATGGCCATAGGACCGAAGACTGCAAGAAGCTAAGAGGGGAGGTAGCTCGATTGTTCAACGAGGGCATCTTTGAGAGTTTCTCAGTGATCGAGCTAAGAACCACTTCAGGGAAATAGATGCAAACAGAAAAAATGAGCAGGAGGAACCACAACATGTAATTCATATGATCGTTGGCGGTATCGATGTCCCATATAGGCCTATATTCAAATGCACCAAGGTGTCGATCACTAGAGAAAAATGGACTCGGAGCTATGTGTCCGAGGGCGTCTTATAATTTAATAACGAGGAAGCAGAAGGCATAGCTCAGCCGTACAATGACGCCATGGTAATTTCTATTTTATTAAATGAAATTCAAGTTAAATGTGTTCTAGTGGATCCAGGTAGCTCAGAAAACATAATCAGATCGATGGTCATAGAGCATCTCGGCCTACAAGACCAAATTTTACCTGCATCTCGAGTCCTAAACGGCTTTAACATGGGAAGCGCAACAACGAGGGGGGAGATAATCCTACCAGTGAACGTGTCCGAGACCATCCAAGATACAAAATTCCATGTCATCGAAGGTGACATGAGATATAATGTATTTCTCGGGAGGCCATGGATCCACAACATGAAGGCAGTGCCTTCAATCCTTCATCACATGATGAAATTCCCAATAGTTTGCAGATGATGAAAACTGTTTACGGAGAGCAACACGCTGCAAATGAAATGTTTGCAGTCGATGAGGTGACACCGGTACCAGTGCCTTCAACCTCGAAAAAATTGAGCACCAAAGATAAGCAGACTGCTAAATAGCAATCATCGATCCCAGCCTCGACCGAACTGGAGGACCAGGTAATCGAAGAAGAAGAATAGGATTTCCTCACTCCTCGAACTTTCGTTGTTACCAAAGAGTCAGATGCAACCAAGTCAACGGTCGAGGAACTGGAACATGTCATACTGATCGAGCACATGCCCGAAAGAAAGGTATACATAGGAACGGGGTTAACCACCGAGCTCGGGAAAAAACTCATTCAATTTCTTATCGATAATATGGATTGTTTTGCTTGGTCCCATTTAGACATGGCAGGGATTCCACCAGAAATCACAACACACCGGCTAAGCCTCAACCCCAGGTTCAAACTGATAAAGCAAAAAAAAAAGAGGCCCCAGTCCGAATTGAAACATGCATTCATAAAGGATTAGGTAACTAAACTTCTTAAAATAGGATCTATTCTGGAGGTAAAATACCCCCAATGGTTAGACAACGTGGTTGTAGTACCTAAAAAAGGAAATAAACTTAGAATGTGCGTAGATTATAAGGATTTGAACAAAGCATTCCCTAAAGACTCCTTTCTGCTGCCTAACATTGATCACATGATCAATTCCATGGTCGGCCACGAGATCCTTATCTTTCTCGATGCCTACTCCGAGTACAATCAAATTCAGATGAACCGGGAGGACCATGTATCACTAAGTTTGAAACATACTGTTACAATGTAATACCCTTCGGGCTAAAAAAATGCGGGAGCCACGTACTAACGCCTAGTTAACAAAATGTTCGAGGAACAAATAGGTAAATCAATGGAAGTTTATATTGACGATATGTTGGTTAAGTCCCTGCGCGTAGAGGACCATTTAACTCATTTGCAGGAAATATTTAAAATCTTGAGGAAGTACAACATGAAGCTTAACCTAGAGAAATGTGCCTTCGGAGTTGGCTCAGACAAGTTCCTCAGCTTCATGGTATCTAATCGGGGAATCAAGATCAACCCCGATAAGATCAAGGCCATTGAATATATCACAATCGTGGATAGTGTGAAAGCCGTGCAAAGGTTAACAGGACGAATAGCCTCCTTGGGTCGATTCATTTTGAGGTCATCAGATCGAAGCCACAAGTTCTTTTCCTTGCTCAAAAAGAAAAATGATTTTGCATGGACCCCGGAATGTCAACAAGTACTAGAAGAATTGAAGCGATACTTGTCGAGCCCACCCCTGCTTCACACTCCGAAGGTAGATGAAAAGCTTTACCTATTTTTTGTTGTGTTAGAGATAGAAGTACGTGGGGTACTAGTTGGGGAAGATCAAGGTATGCAGTTCCCTTTTTATTACATAGGTCGAACTCTAGGAGATGTTGAAACTAGATATCCATACTTAGAAAATTTGCACTTGCATTAATAAGTGCATCTAGAAAAATAAAGACATATTTTCAATGTCATCCAATATGTGTTTTGACCAGTTATCCCCTTCGAAATGTTTTGCATAAGCCTGAACTATTGGGCTGGTTGGCCAAATGGGCCGTCGAACTTGGCGGGTACAATATCGAGTATCAACCCCAAACGGCCATCAAGTCTCAAATCCTAGCTAACTTCGTGGCCGATTTATGCCGACCCTCGTACCCAAAATGGAGAAAGAACTTCTGCTAAAATCGGGTACATCATCGGGGGTATGGCCCCTTTCACGGACGGTTCCTCGAATGTGAAAGGGTCCGACTTGGCATTGTTTTGAAACCATCAACAGGAAGTACTATTAGACAATCTATCAAAATTTCTAGGTTGACTGATAATGACGCCGAGTATGAGGCCATGATTGCATCTCTCGAGCTAGCTAAAAGTTTAGGAGAAGAAGTCATTGAAGCCAAGTATGATTCTCTGTTGGTAGTAAACCAAGTAAACAAAAGTTTCGAAGTTCGAGAGGATAGGATGCAAAGGTAATTGGATAAGCTACATATAACCTTGCACCGCTTCAAGTAGTGGACTCTAGATCATGTGCCTCGAGAACAAAACAGTGAGGCCGATGCACTTGCTAACTTAGGGTCATCAGTAGAAGAAGATGATACTATCCTAGGGACTGTCGTCTAATTATCGAGATCTATGGTCGAAGAGGGTCATGCCAAAATAAATTCTACGAGTTTGACTTGGGATTGGAGGAATAAGTATATTGAATATTTGAAAAATGGAAAACTCCCACAGGATCATAAAGAGTCAAGGGTTCTACGAACCAAGACTACTAGGTTCACATTGTATGAAGATGGAACATTATACAGGAGGACGTTCGATGGACCATTGGCGGTATGTTTAGGACCGGGGGATATCGATTATGTTCTATGAGAAATCCACGAAGTCACGTGTGGGTATCACTCTGACACCGAGTCTTTTATTCGCAAAATTATTGGAACAGGATATTACTATGATATCATGGAAAAAGACGCTAAGGATTTTGTTAAAAAGTGTAATAAATGTCAAAGGTTTGCACCGATGATTTATCAGCCCGGAGAGCAACTTCACTCAGTCCTATCCCCGTGGCCTTTCATGAAATGAGTAATAGACATAGTCGGCCCTCTACCAATGGCCCCAAGTAAAGCTAAATTCATTTTACTTATGACTGATTACTTTTCTAAATGGGTGGAAGCACAAGCCTTCGAGAAGGTCAAAGAAAAGGAAGTTATTGACTTTATTTTGGATCACATTGTGTGTCGATTCGGGATACCTGCCGAAATCGTATGTGACAACTGGAAGCAATATGTCGGCAAGAAGGTAATGGAGTTCCTCGAAGCACATAAAATAAAAAGGATCTTATCAACGCCTTATCACCCAAGCGGGAATGGACAGGCCGAGTCAACAAACAAGACTATCATCCAAAACTTAAAAAAGAGGTTGGGCGATGCAAAAGTAAAATGGAGAGAAGTTCTACCCGAGGTTCTTTGGGCGTACCAAACGACATCGAAGTCCAGCACGAGGGTGAACCTATTCTCATTAGTATACGGCTTAGAGGCCTTGATTCTGGTCGAGGTCGGGGAACCCAGGACCAAATTTCGACATGCATTGGAGGAATTAAATCACAAGGCTATGAATACTAGCCTGAGTTGTTAGATGAAAAACGAGAAGCTACACTTGTCCGGATGGTCGCGCAGATATAAAGAATCAATAGATATTATAATAGACGGACCAACCTTCGACATTTCTAAATTGATAACTTAGTTCTACGGAAGGTCACCATCGATACTCGAGACCCGAATGAAAGGAAACTAGGCGTGAATTGGGAAGGACCATACCGAGTCATCAGAGTTATCGGTAAAGGATCTTACAAACTTGGCACGATGGAAGGCGAACAATTGCCGAACAATTGGAACGTATCACTACTGAAACGATATTACTACTAAGGTATGACCTTCTCCTTTTTCCATTTGAATTTGAAACTAACTCATTGCAGGTGTTCGATCGAAGACGTTGAGGGCACCTCTCTACACGAATACTTTAGGTTTTAAAGCACACATTGTACTCTTTTTTCCTTTGATAGGGGTTTTATCTCAAATGGGTTTTACCGGTGAGGTTTTTAACGAGGCAATTATTATGTGCTACCTAAGAAAAATTTAACAGTATTCAAGGCTTCTTTTCAATCGGGGGGGGGGGGGAGGGGACA
>MDKF010145098.1:0-15008 GCA_026770625.1 Nicotiana glauca
GCATTAGCCACTTTATCATCCATGATCCAGCATCCAGATACGAATTACATTGACCCCATCCCAGTAAGGATCTATAATCAGCCAGCTTATTGTGCTTACGTTGAGGAAGAAGCGGATGGAAAGCCATGGTTCCACGACATCAGAAGGTACTTGACAACAGGGAAGTATCTAGAACTTGCCAACGCTACTCAAAAGCGCACATTTCGGAGATTATCCAACAATTTCTTTCACAGCGGAGGAATCCTGTACAGGTGAACTCCCGATTTGGGTTTGTTAAGGTGTGTCGAAGCAAAAGAAGCAACCAGACTATTGGACGAAGTGCATGTAGGGACATGCGGGCCACACATGAACGGTTTTGTCTTAGCAAAGAAGATACTCCGAGCAGGTTATTTTTGGATGACTATGGAAACAGACTGTATTCAGTACGTTCGCAAGTGCCATCGCTGTCAGATACATGTAGACATGATAAAGGTGCCTCCAAACAAGCTTACTGCAACTAGCTCATCGTGGCCATTTTTTGCCTGGGGAATGGATGTTATCGGACCTATTGAGCCTGCCGCATCAAACGGGCACCGATTTATCCTGGTGGCAATTGATTATTTCACCAAATGGGTTGAAGCAGCATCATACAAGGTAGTAACTAAGAAAGTTGTGGTAGATTTCGTCCGTGACCGTATTGTTTGCCGGTTCGGGGTTCCAGAATTAATCATCACTGATAATGGTTCAAACCTCAACAGCGATATGATGAAGGCAATGTGTGAGGCATTCAAGATCAAGCACAAGAACTCTACAGCCTACAAGCCTCAGATGAATGGAGCTGTAGAGGCAGCCAACAAGAACATCAAAAAGATACTAAGGAAGATGATCGAAAGCCGCAAACAATGGCATGAGAAGTTATCATTTGCTTTGCTGGGATATCGTACCACGGTCCGCACATCAACCGGGGCAACTCCCTACATGCTAGTTTATGGTACAGAGGTGGTCATTCCCGCCGAGGTAGAGATTCCCTCCCTAAGGATCATACAAGAAGCAAAGTTGGACGACGCAGAATGGGTAAAAGGTCGCTACGAGCAGTTAGCCCTTATAGATGGGAAAAGAATGAATGCAGTTTGCCACGGTCAGTTGTATCAGAACAGAATGTCCAGAGCCTTCAACAAAAGAGTCAAGCCAAGGAAGTTTACACCGGGGCAGCTGGTGTTGAAGAAGATATTCCCACATCAAGATGAAGCCAAGGGGAAATTCTCTCCCAACTGGCAAGGTCCGTACATGGTTCACCGGGTTCTAACTGGAGGAGCCCTTATTCTTGTAGAAATGGACGATGAAGTCTGGCCGAAGCCAATCAACTCAGATGCAGTGAAACGATAATATGTGTAACCATCTATGATTTCTTTATGATTTAATTTGAACTACGCCTGACCTGATTCCCATTTAAGAGGGGATACGTAGGCAACCCTATGGGTTCGGTCACAATTTAATAAAAATCTCATTTTCCCCTATTATTGGAACTGGGGCAGAATTTTGAGGAGGATCCTCAAAATTCCGAAGCTAGTCTTCAGCCACTCATCGCCAGAGATGTCATCTCAGTAAACTGGGGCAGAATTTTGAGGAGGACCCTCAAAATTCCAAAGTTGATTCTTCAGCCATTCAGCACAGCCGTCAGAAGTGCCAGCCTAGTAAACTGGGACAGAATTTTGAGGAGGACCCTCAAAATTCCGGAGCAAGAGAGGTTGCAATGTTTTGAACCACGTCGCAGTCGTTGGTTCATTTAAACAAAACTATTTTCTACTTACGTTATATTTGTTAAAGCATGCATAACTATTACAACTGCTGTTTAGCAATGCTACCCCAATGATACGCAACGTCGGAGGCCACGGGAAAATGAACTAACCTTTCCCCCATTACAAAACTCACGATTTTTCTTCCGATGCAGGCACCCAAGTCACAAAGTTACTAGACATGGTATGCAATCACATTAAACTGTTGCACCTATTTGCATTTGCTACCCGCGCACAATATTCCCCAGCAATCGCAACATCACAATCAGTTACCAGCAATCAGCTAAGAATCTTTACTACCGTCTGCATTTCCTGCATTGCATAAGGCTACTTTTCTGCCATCCGAGACTAAGCGTTGTCTCTATCTGCATTATCTGCATTGCATAAGGCTACCTTTCTGCCTTCTGAGACTAAGCGGGTTGTCTCCATCTGTATTTCCTGCATTGCATAAGGCTACCTTTCTACCTTCCGAGACTAAGCGTTGTCTCCATCTGCATTTCCTGCATTGCATAAGGCTACCTTTCTGCCTTCCGAGACTAAGCGTTGTCTCCATCTGCATTATCTGTATTGCATAAGGCTATCTTTCTGCCTTCCGAGACTAAGCGTTGTCTCCATCTGAATTATCTGCATTGCATAAGGCTATCTTTCTGCCTTCTGAGACTAAGCGTTGTCTCCATCCTGCATTATCTGCATAAGGCTACCTTTTCTGCCTTCCGAGGTTAAGCTCTACCTCCACTCATGGCTGAAATATCGCCACTTTATCTTTCTTGCATGGCTGAAATACCGCCACTTTCATTTACATCTTGCAAATCGGCTGAAATATCGCCACTTTATCTTTCTTGCATGGCTGAAATACCGCCACTTTCATTTACATCTTGCAAATCGGCTGAAATATCGCCATTTTACTTATCATATCGACTGGAATATCGCCGCACTGCATTTAAATTTTTTTATCGGCTGAAATATCGCCATTTTACTTATCATATCGGCTGGAATATCGCCGCACTGCATTTAAAATTTTTCTATCGGCTGAAATATCGCCATTTTATGCTTTCGCGTCGGCTGAAATACCGCCAAATCTTGCATTTCATGGGCTGAAATATCACCAAACTATCCAAAGGCGTCATCATTCGAAGGCACCATCTTCATAGCCCGAGAACATCATGCGATGGCCTAAGGATCCCACTTTATATCTTGCCCATCATTATTCAAAGGCATCATGGTTCGGAGGCACCATTATCATAGCCCGAGAACATCATTTCATAGCCTGCGAATCCTTCAATTTTGCGCTTCATGGCCCAGGATATCATGGTCTGAGGACGTCATCCTGACCGTCCAAAGACAGCATTCATGGTCCGATAGGAACTTGCATCATGTTTAACTTTATGCACAATATACACCTATATTGCTTACTTATAGGTACACCGGCTAGCAATGGCCGTCTCAGCAGGAGCGACTCCGTTCCGGTTCTCTCAACCGATCAACTTCAAAACGCCTTTTGTTTTCGAGCGTCGCGTACGTCCTTTCAAACCTCCGTCGGCATGTTCCACCAACGGTTCCTGAACTTCATACGACCTGATTCCTGTAAGACCAGGGATATGTAGGCAGCTCAGAAACCAGATCTCGATCAAATTCTTTTCAAAACGCCGCTTCCGGTCAAAATTCGTCATCATATCTTTACCCGACAACTCTTTCATCCTCCTCGGATAAAGAGGGGCAGCTGTTGATACCCAATTTTTTCCTAGGTATTTTTTATATACACAAAATACTTTCAAAATAATATATATGTGCATATATAAGCACACCTAAGGGGTTTGGCATTTTTAATGATTTTTTAAACCAATTTATGGCCTATTTTTGCACCATAAAATTCAATAATTAATCCCAAAACTTGCCATTATGGAGAATAATTTATTTTATTCTCATATTTACATCAAGATATAGTTAACACGATTTTTTGCATATTTTTACAAACTCGTTTGGTATTTTAAAACTAAATTGCATGTAATTGCAATACTAGCCTCTTTAACATTTAATATCATTTTTATAAATACAAATTGATCCCAATATTTTTAAATTAATATTTACATATTATTTATTGACTCAATGCCTTTAATTTGTTTTTTTAAATTATTTTTATTATTTTTATAAATATAAAACGGGAAAACTGGCTATTTCAATTGTAGCCTCAATTCATTTCAATTTTAACCACATTCCCATTTCAATTTCAGCCAATTTCAAACCCAAATTGGACCATCACAATTCCAACCCCTGACCCAATTGCCTAAACCAGCCCGGAATCTTTTTAAATCCAGGCCGTTGATCCTTTTGATCAACGACCACATCATTCTTTCCGTTTTAATTATACACGACCTAACCCTAAACCTCATTCCCTCTTCGACCGCCACCCTCAAGCTCTCTCTCTCTCTCTCTCAAATGCTCTCAAACACTCGAAGAGCCCTAATCGTTTCCTTCGTCTTCTCCGACGAATCTCATCGGAGCCGATGGCTTCTCAGGCCATGGACGGTCTGTGCTCACTCTCCTTCACTCCTAAGTCATGTTTGTTGAAGATTTTGAGGTTCGACCTCGATGGTGTTCGAGCAGATCCTCCACAGACCTGAGGTTCTGTGGCCTCTCCGGCCCCGTTCCGACAAATTCGAGCCTTAAGAGCCTAGCTATGGCTCAGATCGACTCCAGACCAGAACTCTTCCAAGCCTTCTCGTTTCTAGTGTTTCTGAGAAGTCCCAAAGCCATTCGAGGTTTTCCTGTTTGTTTTCCCTTAGATCTATGCTATATCTGTGCTATATTCGATGTTTCAGGGGTTTTCCCAATTTTTTCTTTTGAAATTATTCGATTTTCAAAACTAGGGTTTCTGGAAAAACTTTTTGATTCTTCTTCTATTTTCTTTATGTGTGTTTCATATGTGTTTATCTCGTTTGTTTCTTCTCTACTATGCATGAACTTGATTTTTCTGTTCCTTTTTTTATACTTTATATTTTCCTCTACCTTTAGAATAAACTCGCATGACCGTTTCTGCCATATTTTCTTGCATGATTTCTATTGTATGTGTTTCCTACTGTTCTCTATGTTTATTTTCGCACAAGTCTCTGAAAGAGACCTCTCAGTCCATTTCAATGGCTCACCTCCTCCTCTCCGTTAGGAACTCTAGGATTTAGGGTTTTTGACAAGTTTGAGCTGGTGTTCAGACTAGGGTTCTATGTCTCAGAGTCTATGAATTGGACTCGATCTTTTGTTATAATCCTGGATTTTTTATATACAATGTTCTCTTATTTATGCATGTCTGTATGCTTTTTATATGACAAATTCTTCTCTTTCAAAAGGCCTTTGGCCAGCCTGTGATTGATTCTGAGTCCCTTTTCAAAAGGGTTTGATTGATTGTTGATGATTTTCTTTAAATTAAGTTTCTCTTCACCTTTCCTGGCTGGATTCATTCGAGCTACGACTCAAGCCCTAATTTTACTGATTGCTAATTGATTGTCTTTCCTTATTTGGTCCAAACCGTGTACTATCGAACTATTTCCCTTAAATAATGTCCTGTGTATTTGCCCCTATTACGCTACTCTGGAAAAGGTTTTCAAATTATTCCCCTTCCTTATTTATCATGCCCGTTTGAAATCAATCCCTTGGCTGAAGGGAAATCTTTGTGATTGATTTTCAAATTATTTCTTACCTTCTTCTTACCTGCTTTCTGCACTATAAAAGGGGCTACCCCTTTACACTTTCAAAAAAAAAACACAGCTTCTCTGCACTAAACAAGCTTACACTCACAATTCATTACTTTCACACATGCTTACACAACTGTTTTCTGCATTCGAAAATACAACTCTTCTGCACTGAACTCTCTCACAAGCAAATTGCTTCTCTTACTGATAGCATCAAGCACTCTGTTCTCTACTCTCCTTTTACCTTCTGAGAAATTCCTGAGTTCTCTTGAACTCTCAAGTGTTTTGCTGCAAACTTGAAGTCTGCTCCTGCTGATTTCTACTGCTTGTTTACTCTGCTGTTCTGTTGTTTTCATTATTTTTGCAATTGGTATGTTCTAGTTAAATAATGCCCTCTTCACTATGTGTTTACCTCTTGGTCTGCTATGCTTTCCTTCACCGTGTGTTTATTTCTTAGTCTTTTATGCTTTCTTTCCTTATGTTTCTGCCAAGTAATATGCTTATGTGAACTCCCATTCCCTTTACCCTTTTTTTGTGTGAGTTGTAGTTCAAGACATAGCAGCACTTCACATTGCTGTCTATGACTCTGAACTAGGTTCCTTTGAACCTCTAACTCAATCAATTCCCACTTCCCTTCTCCCTCTTATGTGTTTGAGCCTGGACATGAGTATGATGGTGTCCTAATCACCATTCAGACTTAGGTCTGACCCTCAAGGGTCTACTCCTAACTTGTTTAACCAAACAAATGGTCAGGGGTTTGCCAATCTGCACCTATGGCTGGGTACGACCACCATTTGTTATGGTTCCCCAATCACTTTACAATTACTCCTAGATCTAAGTTCTGCCCCTCTCTTGCAAGCCATGCTTTGGGACCTTGAGCTCCCTCTGAACTTGGATGCCTGAGGGCTGGCTATTCCACACTACACTATTCTAATTCTAATGGTATCCTGAGTGTAAGCGATGCCGGGAATCCTTGAGATTCCTTGGAACTTTAAAACACTTTGGATGAGAGAAGGCTTTGGAAATCTGGGTTCCAGAAGTTGTTTAATCACATGTTAGTGGACATTAAGATTGAATTAGGCTTCTCGAATCTAGCTGTAATTTTGATGTATTTTAAATTTTCTTTCCTCTTTTCTGGTTTTGTAATAATTTGTATAAAAGAACTTGGGGAATTAGTGAAAGGGTGTGGGAGGGGTTTTACTTTCTTGCATCAATAAAGGGTAGATATCATGCCTTTAGGACTTTAATTTTCCTACTAGAAATCCTGCCTATGGGGTTTAACATTTAATTACGCTACAAGTCACCTAGGTACCATGCCTATAAGGTTTAATGTTTAATCATATTGCACACAATTATAAATCTTGCCTATAGGACTTTAATGTTCATGTAAATCAATGCATATAGAAATCATGTCTTTAGGACTGCATATTCATTAGGCAAGTTATAGGGCTAATCAAACAATCATCTTTTCATCAATTCAATAAAAAGTCTAAAAATTGAATGTAGATATCATGCCTATAGGATCTTATATCAAACGCGATTAATTCATTTTAAGCAATAGGAGTCTGTTAACTGGTCCTTAAACGTCTTAATTAAGTAACATTTTCAAAAACCTCCATCTTGTAATAAACCCTTTGGACTAGTATACTTTTAAGTTCTTCAAATATGCATCTTTTTTTTTGAAACAGTTTCTCTCTTAATGTTCTGCCTAAACATTTTCCTACTAAACTTTGGGTTTTCCTGAACTCATCTTTTAAATATAGTTCTGCAGTTCGTTCTTTTTCTTAAAAATTCTGCCTTTTTCTCTGAAATTATCTACAATTATTTCTATGTTCAGGCAGTCTGCCTACCTTTCTTTAACACTCATTTTTAACTTGCTGCAATCTATACTTCCTTTTCAAAACTCTTCTGCAATTACTTCTTTCTGAAACCAGTATTTTCTGAATCACTTGCTTGAAATACCTTAACTTCCGACAATTGGATCCGAGTTGCCTAATACGGACTTTCTATCTAAATACATGTGTTAAACCAGTCTGTTTTTGCTGTTTAAGTTAAAGACCAAATCGGTATGTGCAAGACATGCTAAACTAAGTGTTGTTTGGTTAAGGGGTTTACTTGAGCCTTACTTATTTGCTTGTTCATCCCTATATCTGTTACTTGTTTTTGTATGTCGCAATTAGAATTTTTACCTTTGAACTCCATATATGCCTATATCCCTTCCTTCCCCTTTAGGATTAGAAGTCCTCATACCCCGGGACTGATGGGATGGGACAGGTACTAGCATACAATAAGAAAACGAGACTAATCGCGTTTAAATACCTTAACGGGGTGGGAAGGGTAGAATATGGATATGATGACCGGTGCACTAATATTACGTGCGACCCCTCTTTTGAGGAGCGATTGCTGGATATTGCATTGATGTGATCCATATTTTGTATAAACCTAGGACCCCCTTTTCCTTTTCTTTTTTTTCGCAAATGTTTTCTTTAAATTATGTTTCTTTAAATAATACATTTTTTACAAAAAAATTGTATCCTTTTCTTTTCTTTGAAGCTTTCAACTTATTTGTGATCGTTATATGCAAACTTTACTTGCTTCTTCTATTTTTTTTCTTAAAGTCACAATTGTAGCATGGCTAGGAACCACACTAGTGGATCTTGAGGGGTTCCTAACACCTTCCCCTCGAGATAATTTTAAGCCCTTACCCGAACTCTGGTTTTCTATCTTTATTTCTTTTAAAGTGTCCTAATGCACTATAATCATTAGGTGGCGACTCTCTAAACTCTCAAATCCCAATCCCCAAATTGGGAAAAGAGTTGTCCTCCCAAATATCGTGAACCCAATTTCGCTCTTTAGGGAAAAAGGGGGCGTCGACAACCATATTCATAACAACCAATCTGCGGTCCAACTTCTCTTACTGAGCCTGTGCCGGATAACTAGGATAACCATTGTAGGAATCCCATGCCACTAGTACATTAAAAGATGACTGCCCCACGCAAGTGTTGTGATTAACTTAAGCACTACGAGTATACTGAATTTGTTTCCATGACCCCGTTGATACTGAAATGTAGAATTATTAAGGACGCGGGAATATCTCAAGTCCCATCATCATCGCATTCAAATCTCAGCTCTTGGAAAACCTTTCAATACCACATAAATACATCCCAGGACAAAATTGACATAACACATGACCCCGCAATTTGATCATTGATAGTGGACTCCACTCACTTCGCACGAAGCCATAGGTCACAACATCCGATAATCCGTAATGTTAACCTTCACAGCTCATATAAGTCAACCAGATGCCAGGGCCCATTGCACCCCTACATGATTCACTGGGTGATCTCTCAGTACTTCTGCATCTTCAATCTTGGCAACACGTGGTAAGAAAGATTGAGCAATCCTGGCTCCCTTATAACCCCTTTTTGGTACCACTGACCGTTGGCGCATAGTTATTACCGAGTGCAAAATTCATACACGAGTGGATGTAAAGCAACATAAGTAATATGATTCAAGTTGAATAAATGCTGCACGATAAGGAATGAAAGAAGTGGAAATTTTTTCCTACTAGTTCTGTAGCCTCTCAAAGATAAGTACAGACGTCTCCGTACCGATCCGCAAGACTACTAAAGTTGCTTATGACATGTAGCACCTATGAACCTAGAGCTCTGATACCAACTTGTCACGATCCAAAAATCCCTCCGAAGGAGTCGTGATGGTACCTAGTCTTTAAACTAGGTAAGCCTAACATTAACTGAAATAACATTGATATTTATTAACTTAAAATGAAATTTCTCTAAATAATTTACCATTCTCAAAACCGGTAGTACAAGTCATAAGCTTTTCTAAGAGTAGTTATACAAAATAAATACATTACTGTTCCGAACAAAAGGAATATATGGAAATAAGTAAAATTGAAGGTGACTCCGAGGACCGCAAAGGCTGCAGCAGGTTTACCTCGAGTCTCCACTGCAACGAACAACTACTATTGATCAAATACCTAGATATGTACACAAAAATATACAGAAGTGTAGTATCAGCACAACCGACCCCATGTGGTGGTAAGTGCCTAGCCTAACCTCGGCGAAGTAGTGACGGGGCTAGGACCGGACTACCAAATAAACATGTGCAACATAGCGTACAAAATAATAGGAAGCAGATAACAATAGTGGCAACAATGATCAAACAGTAATATAAATAGCAGGCAACATAAATGTTTCTCAACAAATAATAAATACAAGTCCTTCAAATATAAATATTTCGCCTATAAATCCTTCAAGTAATAATCTCTAAGATAATATGCTTTTCAATAAATATATTTCGAATATATTTCCTTTTGAGTAAAAGTCATCTTGTGATGCCTCATTTCATAATCATAAATAATATTGGTCTCAGTCCACTTTCATATTTTCACGGCACCTCATGCCCACATATTTCTGTCTCATTTTTCACAACAATATCCTCATATTACTCAGTTCATAGGTTCCATAACCCAATACAATTAAGAATGCTCAAGGAGCCTCATTCACTTAACATAAAGTAGGGAACAACTCCCAACCCAAACAGGAAATCAACAAGAAAAAATGAAGTTATTTTTAGAGTTATTTGATAAAGAAAATACCCTTTTCAATTGAAGTACAATATCGAATGAATTATTACCTTTATTACGAGAAGTCAATAAATCAAAATATAGAAGAAATCCCTTTTTAAGTAAAGTAAGGAAATTTTAGCTGAGAAATCAATTGAGTTAAAAATATAATAATTGTTGAAATTTAAAGGATTGAATATATATAAAACAATAGGGCGAGTTATTCTCAACACTATGAATTTCTACACAAAGGATCAAAGCCGTGAAGGAAATCTAAACCATTAAAACACTTGAATTGATAACAACAATTACAACGAAGATAAAATAATCATAGAAGGAGTACAATTCAATGCAGAGATAACAACCGGGAATCTCCCAGGATACCGTCCGGTAGTCCCAAATGTAAATACTCGGGTATCTCTCAGTATTCTCGGTATATGAGCTAGGGATCTCTTGGTATCTCGAGGATCTCTTAGTATCCCCAATATATGTGCTGGGGATCTCTTGGTATCCCGAGGATCTCTTGGTATCCTCAATATGAATGCTAGGGATCCCTTGGTATCCCGAGTATCTCTTGGTATCCTCAATATATATGCTAGGGATTTCTTGGTATCCCGAGGATCTCTTGGTATCCTCAATATATGTGCAGGGGGATCTCCCGGGAATCTAACCCGTAGTCCCAAAGTAAATGTGGAGGGGGATCTCCCGGGAATCTAGCCCGTAGTCCCAAAGTAAATATGCAAGGGGATCTCCAGGGAATCTAACCCGCAGTGCCAAAAGTAAACAAACAAGGGGGAGCTACTGGAATTCCACATCCGTAGTCCCAAAGTAAATACACAACGCAAGCAACAGAATCAACAGTTATATCACAACAGAAGGATCGGTGTCACGACCCGTATTTCCTTAATCGGGAGTCGTGATGGCACCTACTGTCGGATCTAGGCAAGCCAAATATTTAAATATTTTCTGATAGCAACCCTCAATAATAATAATAACGAGTAATTTAAATAAAAGCGGAAGTCTTTAAAACATAAATAACTGAAAACCCAAAATGCGGAAGTTTAATATTTCTCTACCCAAGACTGGTGTCGCTATCTCACGAACTACTAAAGAGTGCTACAAACAAGTCTGAAAAGAAATACATAAATTTATGTCTCGATACAATGATAACAAACTGAAAACATGGAAAGAGACTTCGGCCTGCGAACGCCAGCTATGCTACATTGTAAGTCCCTGCATTGAAGTCAGCTCCCGATCAATATCCTACTGTTGCGGTCCAAAAGCTGCTCCGGTACCGTGATCTGTGAAAAAGAGCACAGAAAAGTAGCATCAGCACAACCGACCTCATGTGCTGGTAAGTGCCTGGCATAACCCCGGCGAAGCAGTGACGAGGCTAGATAGGACTACCAATCAACATGTACAGTTCAATATATGTATATGCAATAAAAGGGAAGGATACTGAAATTAAACTGTTAAGAGGGAGTGAATCATATTATGGGGGAGTACAGTCCGGATATAAAGTCAACAATTTAAGTAAGAAATAGGGCAATAACAATAATTAATGAGAGCAGGAAAATTACCAGTTGCACGGCATCAACCTTCGTGCTTTTACTCTCATTCTCACCAAAAGCAATCAAATAAAGTGCACGGTATCACCCTTCGTGCTTTCCCTCACATAACTCTCATATCATAGCACGGAATGACCCTTCGTGCAATTATAATCAAATCAGAGCACGAAATGTCCCTTCGTGCATAATTAATCCAAACATGGCACGAAATGACCCTTCGTGCAAATATAATCAAAACATGGCACGGAATGACCCTTCGTGCAAATATAATCAAAACATGGCACGGAATGACCCTTCGTGTATTATCACTCTTCCTCACCCAAACAGTAAGCACAACCAAACGGGGAGAGGGGATAAACAAATAATAAGAAATGTCCCGCCAAGGGAATTGCACAATTAACAGCTAAATCCCGTCAAGGGAGAATCATCAGTATACTCAAACCATCCCGGCAAGGGATTAATCATACTACCTTCTATTTCCTTCATTTCTTACCCAATAGTCGTTTTATTGTTCAAGCCAATGCTCCAAACAATTTACAACTCACAATCAATCCTCATACTATTCAGATTTCATAGGATTCATCAATTAACATGGTAGAATCATAACAATGTCGGAATAAGTACAAACAAGGACCCACGGTCATGCTAGACACCGGTGTATAGATACTCGTCACCATGCCTATACACCGTACTCAACATTTAGCAATTAGCAAACAACACCATAATCATATTCCCTCAAGCCAAAGTTAGATCAAACACTTACCTCGGTCCAAAGAATAGCAATCAATCCTCAAATACCTCCTTTTATCTACAATAGGACTCCGAAACAATGATATCTAGGCATAATTAATTCAATAATATCAATAAAGACTCAATGGAAACATCCCATAGCCTAGATATGAATTTTCTAGCATTCTTCCAAAAATACCAAAATTCGACACCGGGCCCACATGGTCCAAACACGAGGCTCGGACCAAAACCTAATCACCCATAACCCCACGAGTTCAAATATGCAATTTGTTTTAATATTCGACCCCAAATTGAGGTTGAACCACCCAAAATTCTCAAAACCCTAACTCTACCCAAAACCCTTAATTTCTACTTTGATTTCATGATTTAGGTCTAGGAATTTCGTAATTAATGAAAAAGAGTGAAGGAATTAGGTGGAAAATTACTTACCCAAAGACTTTGGTGAAGGAGAGCTTCAAAAATCACCCATAGAGCTTGGGGAAGACAAGTTTTATGAAAGAATGGGAATAATCCTATAATGGTTCTGTTTTGAACTTTAAAAATCACTGGGCGAAATTGCCCTTCGCGTTCGCGAGAAAGGGGCCGCGTTCGCGAAGGGTAAGCTGGACAAGTCATCGCGATCGCGTGGAGGAAAACGTGAACGCATAGAGGAAAAATGATGGGGGGAGGGGGTGGGGGGTCCAAGATTGTCCTACGCGAATGCGTATCAAAGGACGCGAATGCGATGGAGGAAACAACAAACCATCGCGATCGCGATGGCCATAATGCGAATGAGAAGAAGGGAAATACTGGGGCCCCGAATTTGGCTTACGCGTTCGCGAGGGTTGTGATGCGAACGCGAAGAAGGGACCTGGAAACATCGCGAACGCGTGCTGAAGGACGCGAACGCGAAGAAGGGGATGTCTGTGAAAAAATATCAGAAAATCTGATATCATGCTAAGTCCAAAATCACCCCGAACACCTCCGTAAACACTCCCGAGCCCTCGGGGCTCCTAACCAATCACACACACTAACACAACAACATCCTACAAACTTAACTGTGTGATCACATCGCCAAAATAACATCATAAACGAGGAATCAAACCTCAGAATCAACACTTTTTCATCAAACTTCAAATTTTAGATATTTAGGTCCGAAACATGTCAAATCACGTCCGATTTCGACCAAACTTTTCAGAAAGCGCTTAACACATACTTAAGACTTGTTCCGGGCGTCGGAACCAAAATACGAGCCCGATACCATAGTCTTTTAATCAATTTTCATTTCCATTTTCCTTAATAATTCCAGAAAAACAATTTCACAAAAAAATTCATTTCCTCGGGTTCTAGACCTCTGATTTCGACTCCGGGCACATGCCCGAGTCCCATATTTTTCTGTAGACCCTCCGCGACCGTCAAATCACGTGTCCAGGTCCGTTTACCAAAAATGTTGACCGAAGTCAACTTTAATCATTTTAAAGCCACATTTTGAAATTTTTCACAAAATTTAACATATAATCTTTTCGGCTACGCGCCCGTACTACGCACGCAAATTGAGGCAACTAAAAGTGAGGTTTTCGAGGCCTCAGAAGCGTGAAAAAAGAGAGAAATCTGATGATGGCCCTTTGGGTCGTCACATTCTCCACCTCTAAAATAATTGTTCATCCTCGAACGGACAAAAGAAAGAAGTACCTGAGTCGGGAAATAGATGAGGATAGCGGCTACGCATATTAGACTCGGACTCCTAGGTCGATGCCTCAGGAGGCTGACCTCTCCAATGGACACGCACTGATGGAAAACTCTTCGACCTCAACTGTCGAACCTGCTGGTCTAGGAAAGCTACCGACTCCTCCTCGTAAGACAGATCCTTGTCCAACTGGACAGTGCTGAAATCTAGCACGTGGGCTGGATCACCGTGATACCTCCGAAGCATGGACACATGAAAAACTGGATGCACGGCTGATAAGCTAGGCGGTAAGGAAAGTCTGTAAGCCACCTCTCCCACACGATCGAGGATCTCAAATGGGCCAATGAATCTAGGGCTAAGCTTGCCCTTCTTCCCAAATCTCATCATGCCCTTCATAGGCGACACTCGGACAAGACCCGGTCACCAACCATGAAAGCTACATCTCGAACCTTACGATCCGCATAACTCTTTTGCCGCGACTGAGCCAAACGAAGCCTGTCCTGGATGATCTTGACCTTATCAAAGGCCTCATGAACTAAATCTGTTCCCAATAACCGAGCCTCTCCCAGCTCAAACCATCCGACTGGAGACCGACATCGCCTACCATACAACGCCTCATATGGAGCCATCTGAATGCTAGACTGGTAGCTGTTGTTGTAGGCGAACTCTGCTAAAGGCAAAACCGGGTCCCACGAGCCTCCAAAATCAATGACACAGGCTCGGAGCATATCCTCCAATATCTGAATAGTCCTCTCGGACTGGCCGCCCGTCTGAGGATGGAATACTGTGCTCAACTGAACCTGGGTGTTCCTCCTGAACTACTCTCCAGAAGCGCGAGGTAAACTGCGTACCCCGGTCCGAAATGATAGATGTCGTCAACCCATGAAGGCGAACAATATCTCAGATGTAGATCTCGGCTAACCTCTCCGATGAATAAGTGGCTGCAACAGGAATAAAATGCGCTAACTTGGTCAGCCT
>MDKF010897237.1:0-12381 GCA_026770625.1 Nicotiana glauca
GGATTTGGAAAGAAAAAGCTCCTTGGGTTATGCCAGGGAGATCCTCGGGTTATGCCAGGATTTTGGAAAGAAAAAGATCCTTGGGTTATGCCAGGGAAATCCACGGTTATGCCGGGATTTGGAAAGAAAAAGCTCCTTGGGTTATGCCAGGGAGATCCGCGGGTTATGCCGAGATTTGGAAAGAAAAAGCTCCTTGGGTTATGCCAGGGAGATCCACGGGTTATGCCGGGATTTGGAAAGAAAAAGCTCCGTGGGTTATGCCAGGGAGATCCACGGGTTATGTCGGGATTTGGAAAGAAAAAGCTCCTTGGCTTATGCCAGAGAGATCCACGGGTTATGCCGGGATTTGGAAAGAAAAAGGCTCCTTGGGTTATGCCGGGATTTTGGAAAGAAAAAGCTCCTTGGGTTATGCCAGGGAGATCCACAGGTTATGGCGGGATTTGGAAAGAAAAAGCTCCTTGGGTTATGCCAGGGAGATCCGCGGGTTATGCCAGGATTTGGAAAGAAAAAGCTCCTTGGGTTATGCCAGAGAGATCCACGGGTTATGCCGATATTTGGAAAGAAAAAGCTCCTTGGGTTATGCCAGGGAGATCCGCGGGTTATGCTGGGATTTGGAAAGAAAAATCTCCTTAGGTTATATCAGGGAGATCCATGGGTTATGCCGGGATTTGGAAAGAAAAAGGCTCCTTGGGTTATGCCAGGGAGATTCACGGGTTATGCCGGGGTTTGGGAAGAAAAAGCTCCTTGGGTTATGCCAGGGAGATCCACGGGTTATGCCGGGATTTGGAAAGAAAAAGCTCCTTGGGTTATTCCAGGGAGATCCACGGGTTATGCCGGGATTTGGAAAGAAAAAACTCCTTGGGTTATGCCAGGGAGATCCATGGGTTATGCCGGGATTTGGAAAGAAAAAGCTTCTTGGGTTATGCCAGGGAGATCCACGGGTTATGCCGGGATTTTGGAAGGAAAAAGCTTCTTGCTATCATGATTTGCGTCTTTTTTTTATTATTTTATTTAGCACAACGCATGAAAGAGTTAGAGGAGAAACTTTCCTTTTGGTTGATTCTTGGCTACAAAGTTGTTCCAGCGCTTGTGCATTGTTTTTCTCTTCTAGGTTGCGTCCGTCTCTTGTATGGTCACCTGGATTACACCTGCTTTAACTTTCAACAAAGAACAATTTGTTAGTTTGAAACGGGGGTTGGTTTTGTGGCCTTGATCATCTCAATTGCTTGATCGCAGTCCCATTTCCGTGGAGAACTTTGCTGCTTGCCGATCATGAGAGAGGAATTCTTTCAAACTTGTCAAAACTCAAACTTTTAGGCTTTCATGATGACTTGCCCATGTAAGAGTTTACTTCTCCCACCTCATACTGCTCTCGATACCGTTGACTTTTTCTTTCTTTTCCAACGTCTTTACTCTGGAGATAATCAGACATCATGATCAGTCGGTATTGGACTGACACACAACTGAGGCTGGGTATCTTCTTTGCCTCTTGCCGGACGGAACTCCGTGAAACCGGTCCTGCCACCTTTTCCTTTGTAACAAGTTTCGGAATTTAGGGTTAAGCCGAAAGGGATTCAAGGAAAAGCAAACAGAGAGTGGAAAAGATGAATTAAAAATAGAAGCATCCCTTTTAGGGGAAAAGAAAGACCTATCTGGGGTGCGTGCTGACTTCAAATAGACATGACATGCTTCTTGGACTGGATGCCCGACCCGTACGAACTTTCGGCTTCTTACGAATCCATTGAATCGCATTTCCGAACCAGGGAACCTTGCCAGGACTTCTAGTGATGAGATATCCTCTTTTTCGGCCAATAGTACCCTTTGCGGGTTTTCGCTAATAGACCTCTCTCGTTTCTCTTTTCAACATCGCCCGATAGTGCTCTTTGCGAGTTTTCACTAACAGACTCTCTCATTTTAGTTTCTCTGCTCCCGTCGCCTCATGGTGCCCGAAGGTTTTCACCGATAAGACTCTCTCATTTATTTCTCTCAACTTTGAATGCTTGCTTTCCATCTATGATTTTCTTGGCTCTCACGCCTTTGGCAATTGATCCGAAGGACTTGCGGTTGGTTTTAAAAAAAAAAAGAATTGTGGACGGGATTACAACTTTGGAATCATTTGGTAAGCTCATGGTCGAACCATTATAATATTTGCCCCAGTTTCAACTTCGGGGAATTTTGGATTTTTGTTTTGGTATGACTGAACCCCTGAGGGAGGCTGCCTACGTATCCTTTCGGAATCAAGTCAGAACGTAGTTCAAATGAATTATTTGTATTTTTTTTAATGGTGCTTTTGGATTCCAAAGAGGGTAGTCAAAGAAATGTAACCGGCTCAAAGGGCTTGCAAAAAGGGTTGATAGTGTTTGGGTAGCAGGAATAAGAGCCTTCATCATGTCAAACGCGCCAAGACGTCACCAAAGTAAACTCAGACATAGTACCTTTTTACTGCGTCTGCGTTCACAGCTGTTTTAGGGTCATTTCCTTCAATATCACCCAGATATAACGCTCCTCTTGGCAGTATCTTCCTGATGATGTACGGACCTTTCCAATTAGGAGCAAATTTTCCTTTTGCTTCCTGGTGATGGGGAAGAATGCGTCTTAATACCAGCTGTCCTACTTCAAAATTCCTGGGTCGTACTTTCTTGTTGTAAGCACGGGCCATTCTTTGTTGGTACAACTGCCCGTGACAGACTGCAGCCATTCGCTTTTCATCAATTAAGGTCAACTGCTCCAATCGAGTCTTAACCCATTCTCTATCTTCAATCTCTGCTTCGACAATGGTCCGGAGCGAAGGTATTTCTACCTCTGCCAGTATCACAGCTTCAGTTCCGTAAACCAACAAATATGGGGTGGCTCCTACTGACGTGCGCACCGTAGTGCGATATCCCAGTAAGGCAAAAGGCAATTGTTCATGCCACTGTCTGGAGCTCTGGATTGTCTTTCTCAAAATCTTCTTGATGTTCTTGTTCGCTGCTTCGACAGCACCGTTGGCATTGGGCCGATAAGGAGTGGAGTTCTTATGCGTTATTTTGAATTGTTCGCATACTTCCTCCATCAGACGACTGTTCAGGTTCACAGCATTATCTGTGATGATAGTTGCAGGAATACCAAAACGACAGATAAGATTTGAATGTACAAGTCCACCGCGGCTTTTTTAGTGACCGATTTGAGAGTGATAGCTTCGACCCATTTCGTGAAGTAATCGATGGCAACCAATATAAAACTGTGCCCGTTAGATGCTTTTGGCTCAATCGGACCAATGACGTCCATACCCCAAGCGACAAAAGGCGAAGGCACTGACATAGGATGTAGCTCTGTTGGAGGTGCATGAATCAGATCTCCATGCACCTAACACTGATGGCATTTTCGGACGAAGCTAAAACAATCTTTCTCCATAGTTATCCAATAATAACCGGCTCAAAGGATTTTCTTTGCCAAGACATACCCGTTCATATGAGGTCCACACACTCCTGCGTGTACTTCATGCATGACTCTTCCTGCTTCCTCGGCGTCAACACATCTTAACAAGTTAAGATCCGGGGTTCTTTTATACAAAACCTCGCCGCTCAAAAAGAAACCACTGGCATGCCGCCTAATAGTTCTCTTTTGATCTCCAGTAGCATGTTCGAGGTATTCTTGTGTTTTCATAAACCTTTTGACATCGTGGTACCATGGCCGGATATTTGGTCCTGCCTCGATTACATTACAGTAATCGTGTCTTTCCCTGATTTAGATTTCCAAAGGATCGATGTGGGCGTTGCCTGGATAGGGTAACATGGAATCTAACGTGGCAAGTGCATCAGCTAGTTCGTTGTGACACCGTGGGATGTACCTGAACTCTAATGATGTAAGTCGCTTGCCGAGATCTTCCACGTACTGCCGGTAAGGAATAAGCTTAACATCTCGAGTTTCCCATTCACCTTGGGCCTACCGGATAATCAGATCAGAATCCCCCATAATCAGTAAATCTTCAACGTCTTGATCAATGGCCATGTTCATGCCCATGATGCAGGCTTCATACTCAGCGGTATTGTTTGTGCAAAAGAAACGGAGCCTAGCCGTAGCCGGATAGTGCTGGCCGGTGGGTAAGATCAAGATTGCCCCAATTCCTACACCTTTGGCGTTTACAGCCCCATCAAAGAACATTTTCCAAGCATGAATGTCTTCAGAGACTACTTCCATTGTGTTTACCTCCTCATCTGGAAAGTAAGTATTCAGCGGTTGGTATTCCTCATCAATCGGGTTTTCAGCCAAGTGATCCGCCAATGCCTGGGCTTTCATCGCCTTGCGAGTGACATAGACTATGTCGAATTCAGTAAGCAAAATCTGCCACTTTGCTAATCTCCCGGTGGGCATTGGTTTCTGGAATTGTACTCAAGGGGTCCAACCTGGTAATGAGATGAGTGGTGTGAGCCTGGAGATAATGTCTCAACTTCTGAGCGACCCATGTCAAAGCACAACACGTTCTTTCCAACAAGGTGTATTTGACTTCATAACTAGTGAACTTCTTGCTTTGCCTGTTCTTTCTTTCCAGTTGCATCATGCTGCCCGAGGACACAACCAAAAGAATTTTATACGACTGTCAGATACAAAAATAGAGGTCTCTCTTGCTCTGGCGGGACCAAAACCGGGGGATTCGAAAGATATTCCTTGATCTTGTCAAAGGCCTCTAGACACTCAGCTGTCCACTTGATTGTGGCATCTTTCCTTAAAAGCTTGAATATGGGCTCGCATGTGGAAGTCAGTTGAGCGATAAACCGGCTGATGTAGTTTAATCTGCCCAAAAGACTCATTACGTCTTTCTTTGTCCTTGGAGGTGGCAAATCCCGGATAGCTTTTATCTTTGTTGGATCTAACTCGATACCTCTCCTGCTGACTATGAAACCCAGAAGTTTGCCTGATGGGACTCCGAAGGAGCATTTAGCTGGATTTAGCCTCAAATCGTACTTGCGCATCCTCTCGGAAAATTTTCTCAAGTCTTGAACATGATCGTCTTGAGTCTTGGACTTGATGATCACGTCGTCCACATGCACCTGTATCTCTTGATGCATCATATCATGAAAAATAGCAGTCATGGCCCTCATGTATGTTGCCCCGGCATTCTTCAAACCGAATGGCATAACTCGATAACAGTAAGTACCCCCAAGGTGTGGTTAAAGCGGTTTTTCGGCATCTTCCTCATCCATCAACACCTGGTGATATCCCGCGTAACAATCCACGAAGGATTGTATCTCATGTTTGGCACAGTTATCCATAAGAATGTGGATGTTGGGCAAGGGGAAGTTATCTTTGGGACTTGCCCTATTCAGATCTCGGTAATCCACACACACCCGGGTTTTCCCATCTTTCTTCGGTATAGGAACTACATTAGCCAGCCACGTAGTATACTGGACCACCCGGATTACCCCTGTTTTCAACTGCTTTGTAATTTCTTCTTTGATCTTATCACTGACATCAGTCTTGAACTTCCTTTGTTTCTATTGAACTAGGGGACAATCAGGGTAGATTGGCAATTTATGCACCACTAGATCAATACCTAATCCCGGCATGTCATCGTATGACCAAGCAAACACATCTTTAAACTCAAACAAGAGTTGAATTATTGCATCTCGTGGTTTCTCATCTGTGTGAATGCTTATTTTGGTCTCTCGAATTTCTTCAGAGGTTCCCAAATTAACCGGCTATGTGTCATTCAAATTCGGCTTAGGTTTATTCTCGAAGTGTTCCAATTCTCGATTTATTTCCCTGAAAGCCTCTTCTTCATCATATTACGATTCTTGGTTCATTATTTCACAATTAGACAGTGTGTTTGGATCTGGGCGTGAAGTCTGCAAGCATGTCATATTATTTAAAGTCGCATTATTATAACTGAAAAGAAAAGATAAAAGAAAAATAGCGAAAATCAGAAAGGCTAAAGAAAAATAAAATGATGAAATACTGATTTTATTCCTTGGAATTGGGAAGATAAAAGGGTTTACATTTCAGGAAATTAAAAATAGGAAACTAAAGGAAACATCCGAGTTACACCCTGGGTTAACTCGTGATGCAGGAAAAGTGGCAGGACAAGTCTACCCGGACTCCCGCCTGACTGGGAACGGCGTAGCCTCCCAATTTTGAAGCCTAGCATTTGGCCCCATGTATAGCATCTCAACGGTGCTTGTGCCTTCTCCCAATTGAACCATGTGGGTTTCATAAAGCATTTCTCTTATCGCCCCACATATTTCCTCAATCTCTTCGGCTGTAAAAACCTCATCCTCTTCTTCTTCATCATACCTTGGACTGACGAAGGTCTCGTACAAGTGTGGCAGTGGTTGAGGTAAATCCCATCCCTCATTCTTTCTGTTATTCTCCCACTCTTCATCACATGGGGTGGGGGTGGAAGCCTATCCCAAAGAACTTCTCAGTTGAAGGCAAGGTGATAGGTTCAGCTATTCCTTGTAGCGATTTTCCAAGTCCTTTTCCCGGTTTGAATCCTTGTCGGATCATTTCTTTAGCAACCATGATTGAGGCATTGGACAAGAAAGGTTGGGGGAAAGGGTTCCCTTCTTCATATTGTTCTGCCAATACAACTTCGAAAGCCTGATAAACTATGTGCTCACTTCCCTCTCTTGCTTTGAGACATGGGATGGATGGGTCCTGATAAATAGGCTGTTCTTCTTCTCCGTGGACCACAATTTCCCGATCTTCATATTCGAACATCACCATTTGGTAGAGAGTGGAAGGTACAGCCCCTGCAGCGTGGATCCAAGGTCTTCCAAGGAGAAAGTTGTAAGACGTGTCCATATCCAACACCTGGAAAGTTACTTCGAAATCCACTGGCCCGATAGTCAGTATCAGGTCTATTTCTCCGAGAGTATCCCTCTTGACGCCATCGAAAGCTCTTACACAGACATTATTGGGGCGAATCCTTTCGGTCCCAATTCCCATCCCTTGCAATGTAGAGAGCGGGAAAATGTCAACACCCGAACCCCCATCCAACATTACTCGTTTGACGTAGTAGTCTTCATACTTAACTGTCAAATGCAAGGCTTTGTTGTGGGCCGCTCCCTCCGGAGACAAATCGTTCTTACTGAAAGAGATTTGATTAACCGCAAAGAACCTTTCCGTCATTCTTTTGAGTTGTTCGATTGAAGTCTCAGCCGGCACATATGCTTCATTCAAGGTTTTCAGCAGGATCTTCTGATGCTCGGCAGACCTCATTAGCAAAGATAACATAGATACTTGTTCAGGGTATTTGCGCAACTGATCCACTACTTCAAAATCAGGTATCTTCATTTTTTGGAAGAAAGCCTTTGCTTCTTCAGCGCTTACATGCTTCTTGGGTGGGAAGTGCTTTCGTTAGCATTGTTCACTTCTTGTATGTCCGAATATTTCCCAGCAGAAGTATTTCCCGGAAGTTCCCCTGTGATTTCATTGCCTTTGTAAGTAACCAACGTCCGTTGATAATTCCATGGCACCGCAGACGGGTCCGTTATTGGCTTCTGTGGCACGCGTCTGACAACCACTGGCTCATTCAGTCGGGGCAGTTTAATCGTCCCCCGGACCACATTGGCCCCTTTCGGTACATACATCGGTATTCCCTTTTTCAATTCTAATCTTTGCGGCTTCCCTGAGCGACCTCGTGGAATATAGAGAACCTCATTTTGCGGAGGCACCTTCGTCTCTGTCTTTGTTACAACCTTCTTTTCAAGCTCAGACTTGATAGTTTTAACCTTCTTTTCCTCTTTCTCTTGCTTCGGGGTTGCTGTAGGCCTTCTTTCGGTATCAAAATGGCAATTATGGCCTTCAAGGCGGGATCAAACTCCTCGTCTTCACAGATCATCCCAATCACTGGCCCATTATTGTTAATGGACAAGTGATTATTAGTCACATTTGGGACCTCCTCGTCCCTTACCACTATCTTTCTCTGTTCTATCAAGTCCTCCACTGCCCTTTTTAAAATCCAGCAATTGTTCGTATCGTGCCCTTCCGCCCCTGAATGATAAGCACATCTGACAACCCGCTGATATGATGGTGATTTCGGGTTTTGCTTGTTTGGGGGTATGGGTTGTAGGAAACCTATTTGGACAAGCTTTGGGAATAACTCAGAATATGGTTCACCGATGGGGGTGAAAGTTTGTCTCCTGGGCGGTTCCGGAGGACGGAAGTTATTCTGGGGCGGTTGGGGATTATAGTGGTTTCGGTAAGGAGGCTGATTTTTGGGAGGTGGAGCTTGGTTCCGGTTGATTTGTTGCAGTGGTCGGCCATAGGGTTGAGCATTCATGACCATGTACGGCTGAGGAGCATAGGCTACATCCTGATGGGGGTAGTAGTGTTGCGGGGTTCTTTCTGGAAAATGAGGCTTGGGGTTACGATATTCTCTCATTCCTGACACTGCCATGGACGTCTCTTCCTTTTTCTTGCCCCTTGTTATTCCTCCGGACCCACCTTGGATAGCTTGGGAGGTTGCTCTTATGGCTGCCTGGCTCAAAATTCTTCCTGTTTTCAAACCATTCTCTACCATTTCCCCAATTTTGATTGCTTCTGCAAAAGGCTTTCTCATGGCCGACATCTTGTTCTGGAAGTAATCAGGCTCTTGGGCTTGCAGAAAGACAGTGACCATCTCCATCTCGTCCATTGGAGGTTTCACTCTGGAAGCTTTTTCGCGCCACTTAATTGCGTATTCTCTGAAATTTTCTGAGGATTTCTTCTTTTGATTTGTCAGAGAATTCCTATCCGGTGCAATGTCTATGTTGTATTGGAACTGCCGAATAAAGTCTCGGGCAAGATCATCCCATATATGCCAACGTGTGATGTCTTGATCCATAAACCATTCGGAAGCAATACCGATCAAGATTTCACCGAAGTATGCCATCAATAATTCTTCCCTTCCACCGGCTCCTCGCAACTGGTTGCAATACTTCTTCAAATGAGCGATGGGGTCGCCGTGTCCGTCATACTTTTCAAATTTAGGTGTTTTGAAACCTGACGACAAATGGACATGCGGGAACATACATAGATCTGCATAGGAGACACTCTTCTGCCCGCTCAAACCTTGCATGTTCCTCAAGCTTTGCTCGAGGCTTCTCATTCTCTTGGCCATTTCATCCTGCTCGGACGCTCTGGGATTTTGGTCTTGCCCAGGTAAAAACTCGTATTGAGGATGCTGAGGGTATGCATTGGCAGTGAACCGGGTAGGTTCTAATGAGAAAGATGGTGCTTGGAATGTGAATGAAGATGAGTCAAAGCTAGGCCTGTGCAGAGTGGGTTGTGCCGCAACTGGACAAGGCGGTGCGGTAAATGTGTTTGGGGCCGTACCCGTTGCCGACGCCTGAGGGTGAGACTCAGAAGGTGATCCGGTAGAGTGAACCGAATTGGTAGGATACCCGAATGAGGTAGTTGGATAACTTACGGGGACGTTGGAAGTCCCGCCTGTCCTAGCAAACAGCTCGGGGAATCCAGGGATCACACTTGGCAGCTTTCTTCCATTGTTCCAGTCGTCCAACATTTCCAACATGCGGAGACGCAAGATTCTGTTCTCCTCAGCAGTAGCTGGTTCAGAAATTGGGATGGCTGTGATTGAACTCTCCTCTGAAATAGGAATTGTTGGTGGAGTGATTTCTGAAGACATTTCTATACTTCCTTTGGACCTTGTGAAGTAAGTGTGAACACTTCTTTTTGACTTTGTGACGGGTGGTTGAACACTTACCTTCGACCTCGTAAAGTATGAATGTGAGGCCAGACTACCACAAAAACCAACCACCTTTCTGTAAAACCTGGATCTCGCAACAAGCAAACGGTTAGTTTGAAACAAATAACAGATAGGTAATCTCACGTTGGGGTGTGATGCACCTATACAGTTAAGTTGGTTTCTACATGTTTTGCATTGGTTGCATGCGTCATTCCGGCTTCTCTTTATGCTCTCCTTTTAAATGCCTCCAAAACTTCTCTTTATTTCTTTGCTTCTTTTCCTTCTCTTTTTATATATTTTTCTATTACTCCCCCTTTTTCTTTTTTTTCTTTTTTTTTTCTTTTTTTAATTTTCTTTTAATGGTGGTCGAATCTTATGTGGATTGTCTACGTATCATGTCCCTGCATGAATCAGACCGAGCGTAGTTCTGGCGAAAACTATTATGGAATTTTTGGTTTTTCATTACTAAAACAAACTATTACAAACTAGAACACTTTTGCATAAAGAAAGTAACAGGTGCGAGCTAAGACCGAACACAAAATACAAACATACTTTGACGTGCCAAGATAATGGACAAACAGACAACAGACTCAAGATAGAAAAAAAAGAATACAGACACGAACTATGCATACTCTAAAGCTTCAAATACGGGTGCCCGCGGGGCATCGTTCGGCCTTGCCACGGGCCTAGGGTCCAAATCCCTTTCAAGTTGCTCTAATTCATTAATGGTCCGCTTTACATAGATTATCACTGCTAAGACAAAAGTAGTATAGGTCATGTCTTCACAAGCCCGGCATCTCCTGAGAATGGCGTGAGCAATGGCTCTAATCCTGTCCCTTGTTTGCTTCTTTTCTATAAGTAAACGCTTTATCTGATTACTGCATATTTTTAACGCCTGATAATCTTGCAGGTGCTGGTTCTGTAGCTGCTGCACTTCTTCCTCCATTTGGGCCAACAGGTTGTAACAATGTCCACTTTCAATCTCAAAATCTCTAGCCTGCTTAACTGCTTTACCCTCAAGGGCAGCCACCTTTCTCCTCAGATTGGCAACAATTTTCTCGTGGTCCCCTTTCAATTGATTCAAGTACCGGTGATGCTCATCTGCTCTTGTGGCCCACTTTGCTTTGAGCTCTGCCATGATATTCTCAGATTTTTCCAACTCATCCCGACATTCCCTGACTTCATTTTCCATCCCTTTTATACATCATTCATCTGATCGACTCCTCGATTGTTTATCAGCGGCTATTCTGAAATGTTGGATTTGGGTCCTAAACGCCTCATTTTCTCGGGCCAATCTGCTCTTCTCACCCTGATCCGCAGTAGCTTGCACACTATTTTCGAACTTTAGACTTTCAACTTGTTGTTCCAACTTCCTAATTTCAGCCCGGTAACCTTCTTCTTTTGCTAACCAATCCCATTGTTCCTGGGATGACTCGGCGAAATATCTGAGATGAGGTCTTTTAGCCGGCCTCCCGTATGACACGTCACCTCTGAACCAAGCGTGATACCTATGGGAAACTTCCCCTTTAGCCCTATCCAATACACAAGTGTTTGCCGCTAGATGTTGACACTCGCTCCAGATCTGGCGAACTTCTCCTTCGGGGAATCGACCGTCAGGACTAATTTCAACCACTTGGGTACTCAGATCTTCATCTTTCGGCACTACTTGATACCTCCCGAGTTGCCTCAGAACCCAATATGGTGCATAGGCCTGGATGCTTTTGAGTCCCATCAAAAGAAAGTGGGGCCTGGCTGCTGGCATATATAAGATCTCCTCAACAGGCAACCATCCAAGCGTCCACTGGATTTGGCTGGCAGTGAGAGTCCAGAATAATGACGTCCACAATGTGACTCCCTCAGGTAGACTAGCCCCTTTAATTCTTGTGTAAAACTCTCCCGTGCAAGTCTTCTCAGGTGAACCATAACTCAAGAGCTGGGAGCGGTGGCATAGATGCTCGGTCATCTACATTTGTAACAACAAGTTACATCCCTAAAAAAAGTTACCCCCGGCTTTGCAAACAGTGAGAGCCCGGAAGATGTCAGCCACAATTATAGGCGCAAGAGTGCTTTTATCTTGGGTGAGCAAGGTACTGACGACCCCAGCTACTTTCATATCAATATTCCCGTCTTTCATTGGGAATAATACAAGGCCCAAAAAATCTATCATGAAAGCCACCCGCCTGTGTTTATCCCACTTCTGACGATTATTCATACTGCATAGCTTGATATCCGGCTTGTTGAACCCGCCCACATGGCCATATCTATCATATATGAAGCGCAAACTGCAGAAACCTTTTGCAAGATCTGGATTGTGAACTGTTCGGGGTATTTTTAATGAATCTAAAAACCGGTGTGCAGTGACGGCCCTGGGAGCAACCAAGTATTTGAACCTTAACGGGGCTTCATCATTTCCGATATACCCGGCTATTTCCTCCAAAGTTGGGGTGAGCTCAAAGTCTGAGAAATGAAATACGTTATGTGCCGAATCCCAAAAGGTGACCAGTGCTCTGATAATATCTCCCCGAGGTTGGATGTCTAATAAGCCCGTAAGATCTTTCAGATACTTCTTCACTTCATCTTGGCCTTCCTTGCCTAAGTCATTCCACCATAATCGCAACTCGAAAGGGATTTTGGTCACCATTGAAAAAGGTACATTTTGCATCGTGCTCATCCTGCACATTTTTTTTAAGGTGATTAAACAGAAGGAAAAGAAA